>CAEGAF010151912.1:0-32406 GCA_903067075.1 Micropoecilia bifurca
GTTACATTGCTTAGCCAATCAGAGCTGCGGAGGAGCCCTGATTGAAGGAGTTCCACTCTCAGCATGGATTTGAACTTTTATCTTTAATTACTTAAGCAAAGCTCAGTTTTTACCAAATTCTATAGTCTAAATCTGCTCCTTAGTCGCATCTTTTTGCGGTTGCTACTGCCTCTAGTGGTGTGGGGGTGGTTACACAGCTAATATAATTACAATACTAAATCAGAATGCCACAAAGTATTTTGTATGTCACGGGGGTTGGAATAAGAAAGGTTCGGTGAATGCGCATATGCAACTGGGGGTTTGGTACCTCAAGAAAGATTGAGAACCACTGGACTAGATATTGATATCGCTGTGGAACTGTGGACCAGATGTTTATCGTCGGTGTTTGAGGTTGCCGGTGTTGCAATGTATGACTTATACATCCGAGTTATGCAAATTCCTACATCTGTACCAACCCACTAAGGTCTAATAAATTTAGTTTTCAGTGTTCATGGACAGACTTTTGAGGTGTAGTTGTGAAAAGAAAGATTTCTGGTTTGCTTTTTTTTCAGATGATGTGGTTCTGTTAGCATCTCAGCTGTTCGGAGCCGGGCGTGAAGCAGTTGGGATAGGAGTCGGTCACATTGCCTGTCCTGTTGACCTGATGCAGGGGAAAAACTTTTCTAAGGCACCATAATGGACTAAGACTATTGGATTGCAATGTAGGGTCTCAAAAAGATTCAGCTGATCCTTTTTGTTGGTGTTAAATGGTAGCTTTTGCTGTTGCTGTTGCCTAGATTGGTGAGTATTTTATGGTTTATTTAAATCTGATGTGAAGAAACTATGCGCCTCCAGTGGAAGCAGTTATGGTAAATGTGAACAGGAATCTCAGAAATTAAGGGAACCTATCCTTTAATATTTTTTGTAATTCACTGTTTATTTCTATCCGGAGTTTTGAAAAACACTTTGCGTGTGTCGTGAATATGCTTTTTATATTTACATTTCCCAAATGCAATAATTATTTCTGTCAGTTGTCTCTGATTTCTTCCAGTTACCTGAAGTCCTAGAGATTCCCATGTGTATCTTGGGAGATAATAGGGTTGCACTGTATTAGAAAAAACATAAGGTTCAATATTATGTTGAATATTTCAGTGACGATTAATCCACATCTTCATCGATTTTTTTATTTTCCATCTTTTTGCAGCATCTTGAGGAATATCTGTATCAGGTTTGGGCAGCAAGAGCCCATCCAACTGTCTAAATGGCTTATCTGCATGCAGATTATAGAAACAGGGCAACTCTTGCATCTCTGCATCATACGGGGACCGATGATTGTAATCTGGCATACTACGGACTAAATGAAGTCCCGTTACACTAAAGCTTAGTAATTTGGATTGTGGCTTTTATTTGATGATCAAGTCTTTATGGTCTCTCTAAAATTTTACGTTTTCTGTTTTATTTTTCTTTGGGCCGGTTTGCATCTAATCACTTTTATCTCTGCCTTCTGTCTTCATTAGCTTAGCCTGTCGAATTTCCATGATGCTGAGTTCACGTCGGCTCGAAACGAAGCTGATCTTGCGCCATTTTGGTGACGTGTTTCTGTAAATGGCAACGAATGAGTTCAACACCTGTCTGGAGAGACTCCCCTCTGGTGTCCCACAGTTTGATTTGGTTTCGCTGAAGCCGGCTTCTGTTTGTGTGTAGCAGCGATCTGCGGCGCTGACGGTTGTAAATCACTCCTCCTGTAGACCAGCTGAGAAGAGCGTGTTGCTGTCCAAGCAGGAGCCGCTGTGTTTGTCTGCCCCCCCCCTCTCAAACACTCCACACAGTCTGCCTCTCTCCAGGGGAACTCTGGAGCCAGTTACAATGTTGAGTGTTTTTGGAAGAGCTCCTAAATATTTGCAGGATGACAATGTAATCCGACTGCCTGGGCTGCCTTCGTTTTTAGCAGGATTGTGCGCCTAGTTGTTCAGACACTGGCTAGTTTGGAGTGGATTGCAAACCTGGGCATTTGATTCCTCGTGATGCTTTGAATTCAATCCCTGTCGTCTCAAAGTGTTGTACTATGGTATCATAATCATATTACAGATGATTGATCTTGGAGACGGTTCTCTGTTTTTCATGAGGAACAATGAATTTTCTTAAGCATTTAAACTTGAGGAGTTGTTCAACATTTGTTCAATATTTAGTGTTTCTGTCCAGCATAGTATATCTTGTATATAAAATATAATGCCTGAAATATTAGCAAACGATGGTAAAAATATTGCGCGGGATAATTTCATCAAAAAAAATGTGCTTACAGTTTTGAACCTTAATAAAAGAGATATTTTTGGGATTAAGAGTTTATCACTTCCAACACTTAACGATTCTGTAAAAGTTGCACGAATTGTGAATTTTACCTAGAAAATTAAAGCTGCAATAAACCTCTATAATTTTCTTTACTCTACGGTCTCATCTGTCTTGAGCCCTTTGGAAACTGTCCTCTGTCAAATATGGGCATCTACTTCGGTGAGACTACATCCGTGGGGCTTAAAATGATTGACTTGGAAAATATGAGTTTTTGAAGCTTAGAAGATGGCCATCTCTTCTCGCAAAACATTCCAAATAGTCCTTTGTGATATAAACATTGTGCACACTGATATTGCAGTCATGATATACAGTCTTATTCAGAATATACGTTCCAATAAGGCTCATATGTAAATAACCTTTAGGCTGGCATTAAACATGCTTTTCATTAAGCTAACATTTCCATAACAATGTTTATTAATTGGTCTGATGTAATGTTCTAATCTTAAATGTTGTGTTTTCATTAGCTGTAAGTGGAAAATCATCGTAATTAATAGAAATGTATGTTAAACATCAGTCTGTGTATAATTAAACTATATAATGTGTTTCACTTAGTGAATTGAATTACTGAAATTAACATTCTACCACAATCCTGGCCACCTCTTATTACAAAGAAATATTATTCATCCTTGTTTATACTACACTCACGAAGTACAGTACTATAAAAATCTAAGTGCTTGTTCTTTTACCTTTCTGTCACAATTCTTTGTCTCAAACTTAGATCTGTTGTTGGGTTTATAACTTCAAAAAACTCCACATTCAAAAGGGAAACGTCTTTCTTTCACAAACTGAGAACGTGCTGTTACGCACCAAAATTCTCTGGGGATAAAAACCTCATTTTTATTGAGCATTAGTGATTTCTCCATAGAGTGAATAAGACTTTAATTTGCTGAGCTGTTCTTCAGAGAGAGACCTTCCATGCTCGTTTACGTAATGTGATAATGACCAGAGTTGTATTGGGGTTATCTTGCTTAAACAAAAAATATACACCAAACCCTCTGAGTTTGGCTAGCCTCTTCTTTTTTTCACCAACGGGGACAGAAATGTTTTGCAGTCTCATTCGCACCAAGCCACTGTTTAGTGAAACCGTAACATTTTTGTGGATTCAAGGGACATTTTCCCAATCAGCCTCTGAAAATACTATCAGTTTCCAGACAGCGGTTTCATGTAAACATGGCGTTGGGGGCATTCAAACTCCAGCGTTGCATTCTGGAATGCAGTCCATTGGTATTGCACATCCCGCGCAACATGGCAGTTCATGCAGCTGGAATTTTGTTGAACTACGACCATGGTTGAAACATGGCATTTATCAAACTCCCAATGACAAACGCGTCCTCTTACGGGGAGCTTTTAAAAAGGATCAGACATTTATCAATAAACTAACATTCATTGGCTTGTTAGTTGAATCAGTCGAATCGTGACTGTGTCACCGGTTTTGAACTTTGATCAATGCTTCACGAACAAAAACAAATTTACTTTAGTTGAGTTTCAGCCGTTAGTTGTTTAAAGTGGTCACATTATAAAACAACATGGGTGAAAAATGTTGACACTAAACTGATGTAGTCAGTACCAGATCAAGCCTAAGGAAATGAACAACTAATTAACATATTTTTATTTTTTTACAATTTTTTTTTTTCTTCCTGTTGACGACTGAATGTTTTTTAAGGTCTCTCGTGTGTTTATTCTGGTATCCATGAACTTGAGCCGACTCGAATCATAAAGTAAAACTTTTCCAAATTTCAGAGTTGCAGTAATACTAAAGTGATTGTAAATGGAATAAGTGTTTAAGTTTTAAGACTGTAGCCCCGTGTTAACTGGCTCTTTCTTTTCTCTCCGCAGTGTGCCCAAGGGCCGTTGAAAGCCCCCTTGGGGGAGTTTCATAAATACACAAAGAACAAGAAAAGCCTTCTGGACTATCGTTTTTGTTTTTACACACTTTCCATTTCACACACACGCACACACATCCACATACACACGCCAACTCAGACAAGGACGTAGGGAGAATGTTGGAGGTGCAGGAGGAAAGGCCAGCGGCGGCAGGTACAGCAGCGACACATTTCACCAAGAAGGAGCGAGCAAAGAAAGACAGAGAGGAGGCCAAGGACGGCCGGGGGAACCTGTCCAGCATCACCAATCCTGTCTCCGGCTCCAGGAACGTGCGTGCAAAAGCGCCGCTCACACACACAGGCAGCCCTCACCAGCTCATCACTCCACCCTGTTCTGTAGTCCTGGGAGCCCCATCAATGCACTCCAATAGGCTGAAGAACTCCCCGTCCACCAACACGCAGAGGTAGGCGGACGTTCACACTGGCCCACACTGACTTTCGCTTGCTTGCAAAAGTATTGACACCCGTTGAAATATTTCACAAATTGTTATAACATTCAGTGTGTTATTATTTGGATTTTATGTGGTTGGAGAACACAAATTAGCCAAAATAAAATATGAAGTGGAAAGAAAAATATAAATATGCTCTTCAATGTTTTTCAGAATTAAAACTTACATTTCTTTCATCCCCATGTACTCTGCTCCACCTAAATAACATTCAGATCAACCAGTTGTTTTTGGCTAGTAGATGGAATCCACCAATTTATTCTTGGTATAAACCCAGTTGCAAAGGCCTCACAGAACATTGTTTATCATGAAGACCAAGTTGGTTATAATACTGCAGACTTTGATCATTGCTGAAAAGGGTAGCGTCAAACTAAAGGAGTATGGCACAAGCTAAAGTAAATGTACCAAGATGTGGCAGTCCAGTCAAAATGACTGGCAGAGCAAGGAGAACATTCAGCAGAGAAGCAGCCAAGAAGCCCATGGTAACTTTGGAAGAGCTGCAGATTGTCCTTAAAAATACTATTATATTAAGTCAGTTCAAAGTTTGCAGCAAACATGTGCAAGAAGTTGCTCAGATGAGACTCGAGTCTTAACTTTTACTTCCAAGATGGTTTGTGTGTCAGACTGAAGCATCATGCTGAGAAACTGCTTTTTGCAAGCAGGGCTAGAGAAGCTGCTCAGAGTTGGTGTGAACATGAATGGAGCTTGATGCGGCTCGTTAGAAGACCTGAGGTCGTGGTGGAGGTTTTAGCTTCCAAGTTTTCAGTCTATTCTGAAAGCACGTCATTTGCGCTAAAATAAATGCTTCTGAGTGTTTTTTTTCTCTCAATCTTTTTGTATATCATAAATTGTAAAAATACCATATGATTTGAAAAGAATAACAAAAATACAGATACAAATTTTTAGGTCAAAGAATACCCATGTATCAGTGTCCTGGGTTCAGAACCAAATTCAACAGAGAATTTGTAACAAGACTTGACCATGTGAAAAACATGCATCATTTCTAATATTTCATTTTGAAAGTCCACTGCTTTGTGTTAATCTATTACACAAAGAGCTAATAAAAGTTCAAGCTAGTGGTTATGTAGCAAAAATGCTGTTAATAGTTGCTTCCAGTTGTTGATGGAATGAAATATTTTGCATCAGTTTCTTCTATGTGTTAAAAGTGCATATGTACCTTGGAAGTTGCTTAATGAAGCATCTCTTCAAATTTACACACAAACCCTTTGATTTTCCCCTCAAAGACCTGACCTTGGACTAGACTGGTTCAGAGAATCGGGTGTGAAATGGTGAACTCCGTCAGTGGTGAACTCTCATCAGAAAATGCAATAGTGCCTCCTTTGTGGAGCGCAGCAGATCCAGGAAATGATACTCTCACCACTCTGTGAAAAATTGATATTTTGTTTACAGCTTCTGGAGAAAAAGCTGATGTAACTTCCTGTTTTGTGTTTGCATCAATGCCACTCATAATCTGGTAGATCTCCAGTATTGAGAAGCGGCGCAGCAGGGTAGAGGCGAGTGTACCGAATGTGTGCACTCGCTAATAGTAAATGTTCCAGATGATAACCTGCTGTGTTGCACATGCTGCAACTTGTTAGTTTTTTTCCAGTCTTACTTCTTATTGTCACAGATTCAGTTTGTGTGGAATCACCTAAAACTTGACATTTGTGGCTCAAATGATCAATTTTGTATCTGTATAAAAAGTATTTGCTCAAGCTGCGGTTTCGATGTCCTGCATTCTGCTGATGCAAAATAGGTATATTTGCTTAACTTACCTCTTCAGTTGTGATGGCGAACTGTTGTGGGGTCAGGGAGTCCGCTGGGCTTGGAGGTTCTCCCTGCTGACTCATGGTTCTGGAGTCCCTGGAAACAGCTGTCTGGACTGCCAAGACTCTGGCTTTGTTTTTCTTTCTGCTAGTTGTGCGACCATGTGTACGTTCATACAGTCGCACCGGGCTCCGGCTCCAGTCTTTGGACTTGTTGGTTTCGCTTCACACTGCTTGTTGGGAGTCTACACTATTTGTGTGCAAGAAAGAGAAGAGACAGAAAGATTAGGGTGTGGTGGGGACGTTTCGTGCCAGTTGGATGTTACAACTCCACTTCTCTCCATAAGAGAAGCCGTTTGCAGATGGTCTATGTGTCTCCACTGTGCCCCGGATCAAAGAACCATGCGAAACTATTCACGCCCCTTTGTGTTGTCACATTTTGTCACGTTCTACTCGCAACCTCAGTATATTTACAGAGTCTTTTATGTGATAAAGATTAGTGAATAATTGCTAGGTAGGAGAAGAATGATTTTCAAAGTACAAATCTGAAAGGTTTGGCATGCATTTGCAATTATCCCTCCTGAGTCATTGCTTTCTAGAACCGCCCAATTCTCCATGTACAGCTGCAAGTCTTTAAGGTCTATGTCTCCACCGACTCTGCACATGTAGACCCTGGCAGTTTTTCCCTATTTCTCTTTGAAAAACATTATTGTATTTAAGTCAGTCACATTAAGTAATTTATCAATTTATTGCATGATGAATTAAAGTCAGCTTGATGATTTGCATTTCGCTGAATATTTTTTCAAGTTAAATTTTGTTTACATGGACTTCATAATCCATGGTATTTATGGTTTTGATTGCATGTGGTTTTATTATTTTAGTTTGTTGTGTTTTATTCTAGATATTTAAATTGTCTTCCAGTTCCAGTGTGGCGTTCTTTACAAAATTAAAGTCTTTGAGAGGAGGAACTTTCATTATTATTCCGTTATCAATATATTACTTGGAAAATAGTCTCAAAACAACAATTTTCTCGTTTATCACAATATTTTATGGGACGATTTCTAGTCCAGTAAAATTTGATATGGCGACAGGTGTGTTATTTTTTTGCTCTCAGGTTTTGGGACTTTGACTGGTCCATTTTAATTATGGTATAGTAGGTCAAACTGTGTGTTTTGGGTCGTCCTGTTGGAGGTTGACTTCCTACTCAGCCGCAAGTCATTTGCAGCCGGAGGGTTTATTTTTTCTCCTGGATCTCTCTGTATTAAGCTCTGCTGAAGAAAAGCATCCCTACAACATAATGCTGCCACCACCATATTTCACGGAGAGGGTAATGTGTCCAGGGTGGTGCACTCTGTTTCTTATCAGGTCAACTCACCTCGACGCAGTTGGATCTTGCATTTTTCATCACCTAGGCGACATCTTAGCTCCAATTGGTTGACTAGATTTTATTTTGGGGCATCAAGTTGACGTTGGGTTATTTATTCCCGTAAAACTTATATTTTCCTTCCACTTCACAGTTGGATGTTTCTTTGTTTTATTTCATTCAATTATTATTTAACCATTTGTACTAAGAACAAATTCTTACCCGTCTCAATCTCTTATTTTGTTTAACTGAAATAAATTGAAGCATGTGGTATAAATGTGGTAAATGAACATTTTTGATTGTGCTGTAACTTTGTGCAGACTTTTTCCAATTCTAGTAAATGACGTATTGATAAACATTTAAATAGTTAAAATTAATAAACAGTTTTTTTTTCTCGCCTCCTGCAAATGGAGAGAAAAACGTCCCATGTTTTAAACAAAAGGTGAAAATTCCTAAAGTAGGTATCGGTGTTTATTAAATGTGCCCTCTGTGTTTCAGCCCTAAACCTAAGACGGAGGCCATGGTACGATCCCCTCCTGTCATGTCCCCCTCCACTGCTGCCCAGATGGACTCTAAAATGCCCAATCAGAGTAAACCGGGGAGCGCGGGCAGCCAATCACAGCCCTCCTCCTGCGACCCCAAAACCATGGGTGCCAAAGCGGCTCAAAACGTGTCTGGGGGAATGGGACTAAAAAACGGCCAGGGCCTGACGTCCGGCCCCAGCTCCAAGGTGAAGGCCAAGAGGGAAAGGAGCACCTCAGTGGAGTCGTTTGAGCAGCCAGAGAGCGGCACGCCCACCAATGAGGACAAAGGTAGCAACTAAAATGTTTCAGCTAAGATAAATGTGATGTCAGCACTTTGATGCAACTACGTGTTTAATTTTTGCAGTTTCCCAGATGTTTCAGTGCAATCTCACTCCTGATAATTTTGGGAACTTTTGAACCAAGCTGATGAATGGACTGCGTGTGTGTGTGTGTGTGTGTGTGTGTGTGTGTCTACAGATAACAGCAGGGCGAAGAGGATTTGCGTTGCAGAGAGGAGGCAGCCGTACAGTGGAACCGACTGGTGCTCTGGAGGAGAAAGTGATGAAGACGACAGAGGTTTTTTCAGTAAGTCCCGGAACATGTGGCTTTCCTTCTGTGGATTACCTAAACAGAGTTGAATTTCTTAAGTTTCTACTGTCTCATAAAGTCTCTCTCCGCTGTAATTTTTAGATTGTAACTCGAGCGAAGTGAATCCCCAGGACACACATTCTACCTCCAACGCCGGACTCAGTCGCTCCTCCACGCCTTCCCATAATACAATGGGTGGCCAAGGCTCCACAACAGAACCTGCCAGTGGTCAAAAATCAGGCTCAAAACTTGTCTATGTCTTCACGACAGAAATGGCAAACACGTAAGGAAGCAGATGGCTTTTTTTTTAAGTAGGTTTGATTAATTATAAAAAGGCAAATCAGTAAAATCTACACTTTTATATTACATAGTTGATGTTTTAAAGCTTTTAGGAAGATAGTTCTATGAAATTAACCAAGCTCATTTTAGGTAACGCAACACCTACAGAACATGTTTTGGCCAATTCTCTCTGTCGAGCAATTTTTTTGTAGCAAAATTATTTGACTAGATAAAATACCAAAAACGGCCATTCACACATGCAATCACATAGTTATTTTGAGTACTTCCAATTTGTTTTTTACCTGTTTTTTCCCCTTTCTTATTTGCATATTTTTATCAAAACTGAATTTTTGCATTGAAACAAGAATGGAATAATAAAATAATGATTTGAAGTGAATAAGAGTTAAAACATAGTAACGGTAACCATTTTAGGGTGACGTATTTTTGTCATTTCCCAGAAAGTAGCAGTGAAAAGTAATTTTCAGCTTTGATTGAATGACTCGGTATTGTCTCAAAACACAATGAAATAAAAGTTTGCTAAAATACATTATAAGTTTGAATAAATAGATATTTTGCCTGTTTGGGGAGTTTTCCCAGAGGTAAATGCCCACACATGGCACAGATTACAGTGTCTCCGATGCTAAAGGTCATAGAGAGCGTAGAATCACACAAGAAAGATTGGAGAGAGGAAAGTGTCTATTTATAACTGATAATATTAAAAATGTTCACAATTTTATTATTCTGGCACGATCTTTTATTATTATGCTGCCCTGGTCTCCATTGTGTCTTTTGATGTAATCAAAATCCAAACTCTGGCTTAAATAACATAAGATTTAAACTCAAATGTTTCAAATCAGAATATGTCAAGTGACTTGTGCATTTAAAAAGTGCATTTTGTTATACCTGTTATATAGGTCCATGTTTCACTATCTAGCTGCTGCATTTTTGTCAGTGTACATTTATTTTGTCTGCCAACTTTTATCTTTCATCCCATCCATGGATATAATTGGTTGCTGGTTTGTTTGCAGAAGGTATTTCAAAGAGAAGAACAAAACGTGTGCCTATTCCTCATTAAAACTTTGATCTGTTTTTATTTCTTTACTCAACTGTGCCTTTTTTAGTGGACAAAACTTAGGTTCACACCTTAGAATTGTGGACAAATGACATGTCTAGTGCTGATGACTGATATCCGACTGTCTTCTGGTCCTCAGGGCAGCTGATGCAGTTCTAACTGGCCACACAGAAAACATCATTGCCTTCCACATGAAAAACTTCAAGGATAAAGCTCACCTGCTCTTGGTAAGGAATACAAGCTTCAGAGAGTGTTGCACACTTCAGCTTGTGGTTTAATAACACCTTTGTGTTGCTTCTCCTCTGTCAAAGAATAACGCATCTGGTGTCCTGCGAAATGACTCGAACCCTCCTCAACAACCTCCGTCCCATGCCCAAGATCAAAGTCACCAGCCAGGATCGAAGCCGTCCTTATCTGGAATGTCGGAGCAAGCGCCACCCCAGGCTTCCAGTCAAGGGAGTCAACCCTCTGTTCTCTCGCAGGAGGGATCGTCCTCCGCTGGCACAGAATCCAAAAACATCCCTGGCAGCAGCCCTGGGAACCCTTCAGCCCCTGTTGACCAGACTCCCGTTGCCCAGCCAGAGGCTGGCCTCAACCCGCCAACGTCTGTTGAAGGAGGTCCAGGTGGAGGCACGAGTGGATCAGGTTTGACACCACAGCAGCAGCAGCAGCAACAGCAGCTGGCCCAGGAGCTACTCAACATGGAGGCGAACACGGAAGGCCTCTCCCAGGAACAGCTGGAGCACAGGCAGCGTTCCCTGCAGACCCTACGGGACATCCAGCGCATGCTTTTCCCTGACGACCGCGACGCCCCGCCTCCTGGGCCGCCACAACCCCATGTTGGACCTCACGACGGAGGTCCGGATGGTCCACCTCGGCGACCGGAGCAGGGACCTCTACAAGCCATGATGGCACAGTCTCAGAGCCTTGGACCGCCGGGTGGACCTGGAGGACCTCGTCCACAGGGACCCCCCTTTGGGCCTCCACATGGCCCAAGGGAGATGCCTTTATTTCCCACTGATGACATGGTCCCTCCAGGTGGCCCTGGAGGGCCAGGTGGGTGTGGGGAAGGGGATCAGATGACACCAGAGCAGGTGGCATGGCTGAAGTTACAGCAGGAATTTTATGAGGAGAAGAGGAAAAAGCAAGAAATGCAACACCGACCACTTCCTCCAGACATGATGCATCCTGGTCCACGGGGCATGATGCGAGGCCCCCCGCCCCCTTACCAGATGGGTCCAGGAGAGATGTGGGGGGGGCCAGGCGGTCCACCAGAGCATTACCCGGAGCGAATGGGTATGGGGCCCGGTCCTCGGGGTATGGGCCCTCATATGCAGAGGATGCCGGGCTTCTCCGGCATGATGAATCCTGAGATGGAGGGTCTGCCAAGGCCAGGAATGGGCTGGCCGGACGACATGCCTCCGAGGATGGCAGAAGCCCGAGGCTTCCCCGGGGGGCCCGGAGGAATGTTTCCTGGTCCAGGGGCCCGTGGTGAGCGTTTTCCCAACCCCCAGTCAGTCCAGGAGGCAATGTTCCACCAAGGAATGAGTGGGGAGAAAGGCCTCCCCCCTGGGATGATGATGGATGTTCAACGGATGATGGGACACCAAAGAGGTGGAATGGAACCCGGTAACGGTATGGGAATGTTTCCCAGAATGCCTGTCGATGGCCCTATGAGTCCGTCATCGAGGCTCCAAGCGATGGGGGGCAGAGAAATGGGGCCTGAGTTTGGCATTGGGCCAGGTCCTGGCCCAGGACCTCATATGCATCCATCCAAACTACGAGATGGACCCATGAACATGAGTCCTGATGAAATTATGAGAATGAGAACAGGTGGAGGACCGCCAATGGAGAACATGGGTCCACAAGGCAGGCCGATGCAGGTCCCTCCCTTCCCTGAGCAGACACCAGCAGACTTTCCCATGGGACCAGGGCGGCCCTTCCCTGGGGGCCCTGGAACATTGAGGGGTCCCCACGCAGACCCAGCTTTTGGTCCAGAGCACAGATCAACGCCATCAGGAGGAAATGGCCGCATTAACCACCTTTCTTCCGCTGGTGGTCCGGCTCAGGGACAGAGGGGCCGGAAACCAGCCGATCTAAATGTCCAAGCAGGAGGAGGGAACTCCCCTAGTGTCAACCCTCTCAAGTCTCCTCCGCTAAGGCAAGTTCAGTCCCCCATGATGGGCTCCCCCTCTGGGAACCTCAAATCTCCTCAAACACCATCCCAGCTCGCTGGCATGCTCAGCGGACCCGCGGGCCCCAGCGCACCTCCGGCTCCTCCGACATCTGCACCAATGAAATCCCCCCACTCCATGATGGGATCAGCAGGCGCCTCTCCTGTTCACATGAGGTCCCCATCTCTTCCAAACCCCTCTCCAGGGTGGGCCTCCTCACCAAAACCACCCATGCAGAGTCCTGGAGTGCCCCCCCAGGGTGGCAAGCCTCCACTAAGCATCACTTCACCAAACATGATGGGGGGCATGGAGCCGGGTATGTGTGTCTTATCTTTATCTGAGATCAGATACACACAACCTCAAAGTTCCTTTTTCCTTCTCATTTTCATGTAAATTTGTTCTTATTCAGAGTGTTTAAGTCATTCTCTGATATTTTTGTCACAATTATCAATGTATTAATGGCTTAATACAAAAATATGTTTAAAAATTCAAAATAAAAGCTGCAAGGTGGTACATCACATATTCAGAACTAGACTGGGGTGGGGTTGGTTATGGTCCAGTGGCTCCCCCTGCTGGCCATCAACTTGAGGAGCTGTACATCATGTAGAACCAATCAAAATTTTGAATTAGAAATGGATATGATAAAACTTTTATTTGTTGTATATTGCAAAAAATAATAACATAAAGCAAGCTTCTGGTACTTTGAGCCATATCTTTATGTCATCTTTGTTCATTTTGTCTTTTAGGGGGTAACGGGCCTCCCTCGGCTCCTCCCTCATCGGGGGCTCCATCTGGCTCCATGTCTCTCCCAGGCAATGTCCCGTCTGGCAGTCCGTACACCATACCACCGGAACCAACTCTCTCCCAGAACCCGCTGTCCATCATGATGTCGCGCATGTCCAAGTTCGCGATGCCCAGTTCGACCCCGCTTTACCACGATGCCATAAAAACTGTGGCCAGCTCGGACGACGACTCGCCCCCAGCTCGCTCTCCCAACCTGCCTTCAGTGAACAACGGTGAGCCATCTTCTTCCTGTTTAATTTGGGGTTTCAATTTGTTGCTTGGCAACTATAAACTTCAGTGCATTTTGTTAGGTGTTTTTTTTTGTGTGCAGCGATCTAGAGCTCAGGAGGTAAAATGTCTTCAAGGAAAACTTTAAATTTTAGTCCACACATCTGGTCTTTATGAAAGACTAGAAAGAAAACCAAAGAACTTTTAGAAATCCTGTAAAGTTAGCCAAAGTCCACCCAGGAATCAAATGTAACAGGAGGTGCTCTGGTAAGATGGTATCAAGATTGAACTCTTCGTCTACATGCAAGCAGAATGCATGCACACCATGCATTCTGTTAAAGTCAAGACCACTTGACCACTGAAGTTCCAATTTAATTGAGCTTGAACTGTTAGACAGAAAGCTGGCAGACACCGAAAGACTAGTTGTTGCAGCTAAAGACGGTTCTACACTGAGTTGACTCAGAGGGGATAAACAGAAATGCATTCCACATTTTACTCGCCCCCTAAATATTTTGAAGTTTGTGGTTGTAATGCGACACGTGAGAAGGTTTATGAGCTATGAAAGTGCTGTTGATTAACTGGCTCCTTCTTGTGCTTTTACTGAAAACCAATTTTTCTTGGCCCACAGGTATGGCAATGAATCACCAAGGAAATCCTCGCATGATGGGACCTGGAAACACTGGACCCATGCCTGCGCTCAGTCCTCTGGGCATGAATCCTTTGGGCTCCCAGCCTCTTTCTCATGGCATGCCCCCTCAGATGCCCTCTCCGAATGCCCCCAATATGGGCCCAGGCATGATGTCTCACGGCATGATGATGCAACCAAACCCACAAGACCCCGGTATGCCAAATCCTCAAATGATGCCTCAAGGACGCATGGGTTACCCTCACCGAAACCAGGGTTACCCCCTCACACAGTCCCCATCCCAACAAGGCCCCTTCTCCCCACACAATGGCCCAGGCCCCCAAGGCTTCCCTGGTCATTCAATGGGGTTCCAGGGCGAACCGGGACCTATGGGAGGTCGGATGGGGAACATGCCTCATGGGGGAGGGGGTGATGGGGGCATGTGCAAGCCAAACACCCCTGGTGGGCCGGAGTTCAACAACATGCAAGGAGGATTTGGAGATGCAGACCTTCACGAAGTGATGCGACCAGGAGCATCTGGCATTCCCGAGTTTGATCTGTCCAGGATAATCCCGTCAGAGAAACCCAGTCAGACTCTGTCGTACTTCCCCAGAGGCGGAGGGGAAAACCCCGGGGGTAAACCGCCTCACCCGTCTGGGTTTCCAATGCAGGCCATGATGGCCGACGGTCCACCAAGGATGGGGATGCCCATGCAGGGGATGGGGGGTATGTCGGGTGGACCCGGTGGGGGAATGGGCCCCCAAGACATGCCAATGGGCAACCCAGGTCACAATTCAATGCGACCACCAGGATTCATGGGCCAAGGCATGATGGGCCCTCAGCACCGGATGATGTCTCCTGGAGGTCCGGGAGGGATGATGCAGGGGAGACAAATGGCCCACCCAGGTCCCGGTGGCTCACCTAACATGATGATGTCACTACAGGGCATGGGTGGCCCTCCACAACAGACGATGATGATGGGGGGCCAAATGAGGCCTCGTGACATGGACATGGGGTTCAGTCCGGGCCATGGAATGTTCTAATCCAACAAAAACCTTGTAACTAGAATGTTCTTGGACAAAAACATGAGGAAGATAAAAAGGATTACGGAGTGTAGCAAGTATTCAGAAACGGATGGACTCAAGTCAATGAGACGATACACAAAATGAACGTCATGGAGCGAACCTGTTGCCTAGTGATGTCTTGTGGGGGGACAATTCCAGCTACGGAGACTAAGATGGGGCCTGGTTTGATGTACCTTTTCTCACACAAACATTTAATTTTGACTCAAGAACTCGCAGAATGTACGAGATTGTTGTGCATCAATTTCGCAGAACTGTTTGTGGGTTTTTTGTTTTTTTTTGATTATCTGACTGTAAAGAGGAACCAACCTTAAAACTAAAGTCAGCGTGGAGATGCTACAGTATATGTCAACTTTTTTCAAATTAAAAAACAAAAAAACAACAAAAATTTGTCACAAAAGTGATATGGAACCAGAGAACGGAGGAGGAATACTTTGTGCTTTGTGAAGACTTTAGTGGAAATCCATCTTGTCTCTCGCTCCATTGTTTTTTGACTGTTTCTGTACAGTATATACGTGAGGGTGTGTTTGTGTGCTTGACAGATTGTATGTTTGTGTGGTATGTGTGTGTCTGTATGTATAGGCATTCTATCAGTGACCTCTTAACGCCTCTTACCCAGCTTTCATTGGGGTGGAGGAACGCCCCCTTAAAAATACTGTACGGTTTTCCATTGGTGGGCTATTCAAATTTTAGTCTATTTTAATTTCCTTTGTAACTCCAGTGTATAACAAACCAAACTATGACCTCATTAAGATAATAGTATTATTAAAAAAAGCACAAACATGGACCATCTGCAAAAAGCGTCTTCTTTTCTGTTTCTAACATGCTCTCAGTGTGAGGATCTTGGCAGCTTTGCTGCACCATCAAAACTATTTTTGCGCCTAAAACCTTCAGGACTTTGCCGGCGTGAATAACATTGCTACTACCCAGACGTGCTATGTGTCTTCTTCTTGTTCCTGTTGTGTTCCTGTTTTGTTTTTTGACTCTCGTTGACTCTGGGTAATAATCATTCCCACAGCAATAATCCATGAAGAGATGATGGTCCGCAGACTGGGACGGGAGCCGCTGAATGCAGGAAGCAGGATTGTCAGGTATTCTAGAGTTAGCAGTAGGTAGATCTGGTTAACGTTTTAGCGAGACGCAAGGAAATGTAAACACGTACTGCTTACCATCCAGTTGACTTCCTCTCTTTTATCTATTGTATAAGCTTGTCATGTGTTTCTCCATTGGCTTTGGTGCAGAAGAGCCTAACCAGGGCTGTTGGTGATGGACTACAAATAAAAGATATTGTTTTGGTATATACATGTTGTCCATGCAGTGTGTGTGCACTTGTTTCTGTTCATGTGCTCTCGTCATGTGGACTCCAGACGGTCTCTGTCCCTCCTTGCATGTTGAAACGAGCTCACCGGGATTCAGCGAGTAGGAGCAGAGCAAGTAAGAAGCTGCAGCCGCATTGAGGGGATGCATGACGGAGGAAGAAGCCAAACCAGAGCTGTGGAGTATGTTGGTACATGGTTACACGTTTGAACAGGTGTCACCGGTTTGGCCATTCACCGGGACACTTTGTACCTGTCAATGGGACGATCCATACCTGATTTGATAGCCAACAATTTACATTATTTTACAGTATAGTCTGTTATAAAGTGTGATCATTTGATGCAGGGGAACCCAGGTAGTTCTCAAGAACCACTATATTGCTGCTTTTAGATGTCATTCAGCTCTGCAGAAGCCTGGTAATGAGCCACTCATTTGATCTTGTGGATTGGACTTGGGTACCCCTGGATTATTGTGTCCTCACGTCTTTCATTTGAAGATTTTATTGGCCTTCAGAGGGGTTGGATCCAAAACAAGTGGGAATGGAGTATAATACATCCACACAAGATTCAAGTCAAACCTCGTACAATTTAATCATTTTGTATAACTACTTCTGTCATCAAGTCATGGAAAATATTTAAGCTCAAATGACATGCAAAAGGTTTAATTTACAAGGATGGGGATAGGTTTCTTTAAAGGGATGAAGTGGCAAAGGGCAAATTATTTTTAAACCAAAAGAGCTCTTCACATTAACCTTTATTATGAAAAAAGAAAATCAGGCTCAACACAGAAGAAAACCTTTTTATTTCGTTCATCCAAACCCGATATTTACAGCTGAAACGGCACATCACAGGAAGTTTCACATGAATAAAAGGTGTTTCACAGCAACAACCAAACATATCAAAATGATCTGTTCATGTAAGTTGATGTTCACTCAATATACTGTTACTGGAGCTGTAAAACCATTTAGTTACATTTCACTTTTTGTTTTTCTACATTATATATTTCCCTGATGAATAAAAGCTGTAATCCTGGGGAACAACAAAGCTTTGATGACGCACAAGGGCAATGTACAACAATGATGTTGCCTTAAGATTTAGCTGTACACTAAGAGGTGCAGGAGGAAAACACCTGCAGTGACATCAACAATTGTTGACCAACAGAGTCCATTGTTCCAAAGTGAAAAATTTTCACAAGTGTAAATTGTGAAAACAAGTGTAATTTGGGATTATGTAGAAGGTAAAGATTGCTCTATATCAGACGTTACAGGCTGCAGTCAGTATTTCAAGTGTCAAACTTTAGGACAATACAATCAGGAAAAAAATCTGAGCAGGTTTGTGTCTTGTGGAGAAAAAGTATTTTTTATAAAAAAAAATAAATTGTAGCTCTCATTTGAAGGAACCACAAGATTATATCAGAGACCAAAGTAGATGTTGAAAATCTAATGGCGTCTAAGTGAAATACTTCAAAGTAGCTGTCAGGGAGGATGATGTGGGCTAGTTCTGCAGCCACAGTAACTATTGAGTCAGCCATAAAATCTGCCAACAAAGTGTTCTAGGGTCAGAGGAAAGACAGGAAATACTGCAGTGATTCCCTAGGCAGAAAAATGTACATTAAAGGCTTATTTGGTAGAATAATGATGTGAAACTCAACCCCAAAGACATTCAACTGGAACATCGCCAAATTTGTGAAAAAGTCTACAAACATTATACTGATGATGAAGCAGGTACAAATGATTCAATGCAACACATTTCTGCTAGAGAGAGCACCTGGTGTAAACACTATACTGCAAAACGTATTCAAATAATCATTAAAACTAGATTTGTTGTTACAAGATCATCAAGGTAACTTATGTGTGATACTGTCATTATTGGATAAAGGGGAGCCTGAGTTGCACTCAAGAGTTTAAAGTCGAGTGGTTTTGTGTTTCTTGAAAGGTCAGGGCTCAGCGTGTTCTGTGCTTATGCAAAGAGAATTGTAGCGTTCAGAGCTTAGCGAGTATGAAGAGAGGACCTGCTTGAACTCCTGCAGGGGGCAGTAGACTCCACTGCAACCTGGTATGTGTTGATCCTGGGGAGCATGAAACAAACTTGACTTAGGTGACAAAAGACGTGAACTTCATTGGATTATTTAGAGGCACTTCTTGCCCTCCTTACCTGACCAAGGTATGACACTTTCACAAAGGCATCACCCGTCTGCCGGCTTTTGTGTAGCTCCAGAGTGATGGACGCAGCATACGGAGGCCACTTCATGTCAAAGATCTCCAAAGCTATGAGGCACGGGATCAGGGTGGTGTCATGAGCCGAGTACAGGAACAACTTCCTGTTGAGAGAGCGATATTTTTAAAAAGACAGATATAATTTCTGTAAGACATGAGTGTGGTCCATCACGAGGTGTCCGACCTGTTCGCCTCTGCCGAGTTGTCCTGTAGTTTCTTCTCAATGTTTTCCAACAGAACATGGAAGAGGGGTCCCACCGACAGCTGCAGCGCCTCTCTGTTTCAGACAGATCCATTTAGGATTTAAAGATGGCTCAATGAGCATGATGGGCACGCTTCATGTAAATCACTGTGTTAACCTCTTGTTAGGCTCGCACAGGCTGCACATCATGTCCACAGCTCGCTGTTCCACCTTATTCCTCCAGAAGTTCAGAACCAGCGGGATGGGAAGGCCGTGCGCCTGACCATTTAAAGAAACAAGTCAGAGGAATTGTTGCGCTAATATACAGTGAAACAGTGCTTCAAAGTTCACATTAAGACTTTTTATTAAGACTATTGTAACTTTAATCTAAGACACCCATCAAACAAACAACAAAAAAATCACTGCCAACCTCTTGGCTATTCTGGGTAAAGAAAGTATGCAGTCAGTTTAAACAGATTTTAGCCAACCAGATTTGTTAAATGTACACTGGCATCACTTTTTACGATAAGCCATTTTGAGATCCTCAGGATTCTCAAAACACAGAACACAGAAAAACCCATTAATAAACACATATAAGCTTCAGCAAAAGGACTTTTAAAATCTACTGTGAAAAATCTGATGATTTTTATGAGTTTCAAAGGCCTATAATTTAGGTAATTAAATCAAGACTTCTTTCCAAATTCTTTTATGGTAAAAACCTCAAATAAATGTCCGTATGCATTCCCACGTGTAGATCCTACACCCAAGAAATACATAAAATACATAAACTACACCACCCAAACATGTTCCTCATAACCACTAATGTTCACTAACCTCTCCAAGCTGTTAAAGAAACAGGAAAACTTGTAAAAGAAAACCTTACAATGGCTGCAGAAACGTTTAAATATGGCGACTGTAATGACTGATCAAAGTTTGCCCATGAAAGCTGTAACTTTATTTGACCATCTTAAAAAGGACATGTTCTGGTTTTAACTGATTAAATTCAGATGCACAACAACGGAAATTGATCCCATGCTGCCTGATGATTTTACTGAATTTGTTAGTTCTTGGTTGTCACAACAACTGGACTTTAAGCTCATCAACATTCCCAATTATGGCTGACAAATAAACAATCAATCTGCAAGTGTCCAAAAAAAACAACCTGTTGGACTTGCACCAACACATTCAGCAGTCAGTAAGTGTGCAGACTGAGGTAAGTCTCTAATAACTGCCTCTAGACTGAAAAGCCTGTGGTGAGACTCAGTAAAAAGTCACATAGATCACAGAGTCACAGTGTCACCTCTCTGGCAACCATGTCATCCCTAATGAGGATGAAGTCGACGTGCTGGTGAGCAGCAATCCCCAGTGCACTCAGGATGCTCTGCAGGTCTTCAGCGACGCCAGGCAGAGTGGACATCTTGGCCCAGCGGGGGCTGCAAAGAAAGAAAAGAACACACACACACACACACAATGTCAGCGGAGAAAAACAGACACACCATGACAACCTGTCAAGGCACCTCCACTCCAGTCTGCTTATAATTTTGTACTGCACATTATTCTAGGTTCCAGTTTTGAGTGCACAGAACGGCCTGAGAGTGACGCGGCTCAGTGGCAGGTTGGAAAATTGGACTTACCTGCTGAAAACTTTGAGCAGCTTGCATCCGTGATAGTTAGGGTAGAGAATTTCAGATTCAGCCTCTGCTGTTAGGATGGACACAGTATCTACACATCAAGAAAAGGGGGGAGGGGAAATGGTCAAAACGTATGACACGAATTACAGAAGACATGTAGGAGAAAGAAGGATATACAAGTCAAGAAAAGGACACAGAAAAAAAAGAAGGACGAAAGAACAACATTTAAGACAATCAGAAAATAATTAGGCAAAAACAAGTATTTTATTCATTCTTGTCCAGATCAGTAAATAACTTGAATCTAATCCCAGACTTCCCCAGATTATGTATCTTCTAATATGCATACACAGACGTCTACTCTACCTTTTTGTTTTTGTTTAAAGAGTCCAGCTATAAGGCACTTGGCAGATTCAATAGTCCTTACAACGTTAGTGGAGCGCACGCTAAAAAACAAAACAAAAACAAATAAAAAAGACAAATTAAGCAACAACGGCGGTGTAGAAATCGCTACACATTTAGTCATTAATCTAAAAATCTTCATCATGATCAGACTTACTAGACCTCCGCTGAGCTAAAGGTGTGGCTGAGGAAAGGCGTCTCCTCTATATATTTCTTCCTCAGCGTTTCCCCCAGCTCATACAGCTGCTGCATGCCTAATGTGGTCAGCTGACCAGCGAAGGAGCCGCCCTTTAACATGGAGGAAAAAAAAAAGTCAGATACACAGGCTAACCCAGATATTTGAAAACGGCATTTAAATTAAAACAGTTCAGTGTTGTGACTATAAATCTAATGCAGAACTAGTCTTTTAGTCACAAAGACTAAAAGCCTAGTTCCTTTTAGTCTTTGTGCCACACAAGTGGCCTGGTCCCAGAAACATCACTGCCACTTGTTTCTGCAATCTGAGCTTCTTAATTGAGATAAGACATAGTGTCCCAATTGGAAAAAGAAAAAAAAACATCAGAGCAGCTCTATCTCATGCCTAATGTGGTCAGCTGACCAGCGAAGGTCAGCTGACCACAAAGCCCTGGTGTCACTCAGGGCTTTGTGCTCGGTCCACTGCTGTTTTTATTCTACTAAGATTGTGCATCCCACACACTACAAATCCTCAATGATAAACTGGTTTTTGATGCTCCAGTTATGGGATTGATGAACTATGTAAGGGAAGAAGTAAATCGGAGGTAGAGCTGCATAATAATTGAACCGCAGCAGTTATTGTGAACTCAATGCGTGAACAATTTCAATGGAAAGTGACTAATAAATTTTGAGAGCTACGGATTCATGCTCATGCCAATTTAGCATGGGGTTACCATGACAACACGCATGAATGCAGCGGCTTTTAGCTCTGTTGGCAACACATGGAAAAGAAAGAATAGTTCACTACTATCACCAATACTATGATGATTTTTACAGCAGCATTTTTTTTATCATGCAGAAGGCTGTTGCAGAGATACGTTTTTATGCACTTGTGAATTTCAGAGGAATTTCAAACATAAAGTCCACACACAGAATAAAAACACACGTTACAGTCACAGTCAGGAAAAGATTTGCGCAGCTGCACAAGTCTGGTCCATCTTTGGGAACAATATCCAGAGCTCAAAGGTGCCGAGTTCATCTGTTCAAACATGTAAGCATAGACATAACGGGAATGTTCAGACGTACACAGGGACACAGACCTTCAATTTTGGAGGCGCGTCCTGTGGTCTAATAAAACTAAAGTAGAACTGTTTTATGGTGACCATGTTTTCACCATTTGGCTCAGAATGTGAACAAAGAAACAGTTTATTGTAAACCAATCTATGTTGGTTCTCATTAAGACGAAAGCTAAAAGTTCATTACTCTCAAAAGTGAAGGAACGGTCTTGAGCTCGTCCACTTTTTTCTTCCAAATCCCATTTCCAACACTCCTTCCAACTTTCCCTGAAGTTCTCCTTCCAAGTCTAACTCTAATTAAATGGGTTTGAAGGAGAGGTGGAATTAGGGTTTGAAGGAGAATTGATAGGAGTGTTAGAACTAGGGTTGGAAAGAGAGGTGAAATTAGGGTTGGCGTTGGGGCTCCTTCAAAGCCTCAACTCCAACATCATCTCCACACAGCTGAAAGAGTTGTGTTCAGCTGACATCATGGAGGGGGACACTACGAGACCAACTTCATCGGTTCATTCGACAAAATAGCAAATAATATCTAATAATAATAATAATAATAGAAGCTCGTCTTGCCACAGTTACAACTTTGGGTTTACGCCAAAATCTAAAGCTTCTCCCCTTATATCTGTCCCTGTCAGACATGACATGATGAAGAGAGGTCCTGACTAACGGTGGTACGAAATGCTTCATCTTTTTATCAAAACTGTTCCAGCAGGTTTGCTGAATAGGTGGACTGGCTGCTCAACCAGACTGACTGTAACAGGCAGATGGCAACTTTACTAATGGATCAATGAATAAAATTATTATCAAAGTATTATCCTTGACTTAAAATCACTCAACATACATGCAATTTAGACTGCATGTGGAAATGTCCAGATGCAGTCTTTTTTCACAAAGATTTATCCATATATCCTGATATTTTTGCAAACTCATCTTATTGTTTTTGAATGAAAGCAGATTTTTTTCCCCCCCAAAACAACATAACTATATCCAAGAAGCACATGTACAAGTTGGGACAAGTGTCTGAATTTGTTTCTACAGCTTGTTTCCTGCCTGAGTCATTCAGCAAACTCATGTGTAATAATAACAATGAAAAAACTTTGCAGTTTACTCTGGAAAAAGTGGAGTTATATTAATAAAACCTTTCTGAGCCTCATTGCACAAAATGACTAGGATGCTGATGATTACTTTTCTTATACTCATTGTAGCAAATGAAATCCTTTTATGTTCTCAGATTTTTCAGCTTTTTGTTTTCAGATTTTTATAATCCTGGGAACAGTGCCCACTGTAAAGCTTTGACCTGACTCTACCTATTTAGTTGGTTCTGATGTCTCCCAGCTATATAAAAAGAAGATTTGACCACCATTAAAAATGTTTTCCTAGCTATTGCAACCAGATTACTCATTATAATGTATGTCACACAAGTGAAAAAGCAGCAGTGCCCACTTGTTGCTCAGATTCAAAACTATAATAATAATAATGTTAAGAAACTATTTAGCAATTTAAATTACCAACCAGTTTTACTAAAAGTCAAAAAGGTCTCAACTTTCAGCCAAACAGTTGAAACTAAATTTGCTGTAGTACGTTTAGCCTTCTGGTTAATTAGTGAAGGTTATTTATTGGTGCAGTTTGGCCACTTCCCAATGAAAATGCAGCTTTCTTTATAAAATAGCTTTTAATGTTTGTGTGCTTCATCTAACCTAGTTTTGACTGATACTGGAAACGGCCGGCAGTCAGGAAAAAACAACAAATGAATAAAAATCTGCAGAAGATTCCAGCTAACAAATGATTTCGTCAAACATCTAGATAACTATTCTTAGTTACTTGATAAACCGAGGAGCCGATAGCGCAGACTGTTAGCAGACCAGCACAAAGAGTGAGCATGTAGCAATCTTTCTGCTGTGGGAGGGCAGTTTCTTTATCACCAGCTGATGGTTTGATCCTCAGCCCAAACATGAATATGTGTCCTTAAGAGAAGACACTGAGTTTACATGTTGTGACTAGGATGAGATGAGTTTGTAGTCTGGATCAACCACAACGACTGTTTCTGTGTGAGTTAACACACCGAAACAAGCTGTGTAGCAAAAGGTAAGGAGCCCCTACTCACACTCAGCACGTTTTTCCGATAGTTGTCCTCTAAAGGAGACCGAGGCTGAGGTCCCCCCTTAAGATCCGTCACCACGTAGTTGATGTGTGTGTATGGTGGGGCCTCTAGGAGCGATGGGGTCCACTGAGCCTTTTACATTCAGACATGAACACATGTATCACAAGATGTAACTGAATGACCAGAAGAAACCCAGAGAAACGTGCAGAGTGTTACCTCCATCACATCCGGTATAGTCTTGAGCGGCGTCCGAGCGCCATGACGGAACAAGACCTGGACCTGCTGGAGCTCGTACAGAGAAGCAGGACACGCGTCTTTTGGGTTTGGGGCTGCGCTTGAAGTGACCGGGTTTGATTCGGTTTTCTTTTGCGACCACCAAATCGAGCCGAAGGCCACCGATACCGAGCCAAACAGGCCCGCTTTGGTCAAAAGGTTCCTCATGGCTGAGCTGCAAACAAAGAACAACAAACAGCAGATTGTCATGAACTCCAAAAATCTTTATGTAGCCTTGATGGAAAGTGGAAGCCACTGAAAGAAAGAAAGTCACGTCGAAGAAGCTGCTCTGGTCAGACGAGACCAAAGCTGATCTTTGTGGCCTACAGGAAAGTGAATATTGCTCATCACCATGGAGAGACGGACGGAGCTAAACTAGGGTCAAAACTAGAGACAAAAAACAACAAATTAAAATAACCAAGAATAATTACTTCGCTTTGTTTTCCTATACTATCAGAAATTAAACACATAATTCCCTAAAACATTGGCAGACGTTATGGAAAAAAACCTACATTTTTTGAATACTTATTTATATTATAAATAATTCAAGACAAGTTTAAGAAACTGTGGCTCCGTTTACGGCCTGATGGGCAACATGCATTGTCTGAGTGAATTTTAAAATCTACATTTGTTGTCCTTTGATTTTCATCAAAAAACATTTCTATTGTTTTATTGCTAACTTCAACTTGGTAAGAAGTTAGCAATAAACTTCTTACGTTTCAGTCTGCACAGCCAGAACAATCCATGAGTTACAATGGCATAGTCAAAGTCCAGAATCTGTGAATTTGAAAATTTATATTTTCAAGTTATAAATGGAAAATATTTCATTTATAACTGTCATAACAATCATAACAATCATAAATATTTTCAAGTTATAAATTGAAAATATTTAATATTTTTTGGAGCTTTAGCTTTCTTTCATTTCAATCAAGAAAAAGGTTCAAGGTGTATGTATACCGGGACAACAGATTGATTCATAATCATAAAAATCAATGTTTAATCCTGAAGTGACATTTCCTCTGGAGCACTGTGGTGGCTCATGTCTAAAAAAAAGATCTCTACATTGCAGTAACTAATCATAAGATACTTCTAAATATATAATTTATAATTCAGAGCATATGCTGTTACCAGTTTTTCTTATTTGCAAATAAACATTCATTTTTACACAATATATAAAACTATATACGTTTAATTTCCCGCTTAAATTGATTAAGAGTCACCTACCTTGTTTTTAATTTCCTGTCAGATTCAATGAAGGCGGGACTGAAGTAACAACACTTCAGTGAATTTCCACAACTGTGCAACGTTTATGGTGTTGGAAAGGTTTATGCGGTAAAGTTCACGTGTAATAAGTCAACGGTAGGGGGCGTAACTTTCTCTCACCAAATATTTATATTACCCTGTCTGGATCAATACAGCAAGATTATAACTATGTACACAGCAGTTAGCCAACACACACTATTTCAACACTAAGTCAAACCAAAATTAATGCTGTAGTTACGAAAACTGAGCTCAAACACACAATAAGTATTTCAAACCATTGCATCACATGATGAGAGAGGAAGTTTAGCAGCATAAAGTGAAGCGTAGTGGCAGTAAACGGCGTCCCACAGCGGGCTCCACTACTATTACTTACTCTTTGAAAGCTGCGGTGAACTGATGGGCTGCATTCGATACCAAATCCGGCTTTACTTCACATTCGCTCAGGAACTGTGGACGGGATACCGGCGGACGCAGGTGGACATGTCGCCGGGAAACGTAGGCACGTATGCGGCAGTTTACAGTGAGCGTAATCGTAACGCAAAGGCTCCGTAAACTACATTTCCCAAGATGGACCAGCGTGCGGCGTCTTTTTTCTTTGAAGATGTCAAGAGCGCGTACAGAGGCAAGAAGGTGCGCCGGCGCCCTCTACAGGATATACCTATGTGTACATGTGAATGAAATAATTTGGTGGGATTTTTGTATTACTTTTCTTTGCTTTTTTTTTTTTAAAATCTTTCTATAGGGTGTTTTCGTTCACATAATAGTAAAAAATGCAATTGTTCATTCTCAAACTTACTCAAGTAAGTTTATACCGAAAAGTATTTGGTATAAAGGTTAGTCAAGTACTGATAACTTATAACATCTAATTTATTTTGTAGGAAAAATTACTAAAACATAAGCTTGAAATAAAAAAAAACGAATAATAATAAAATGAAAATTTAGTAAAACATAACTTTTGTTAAAAAACAAATCCACACAGAATAAACAATTTTTTTTTCTTTTTACAAATTATTTTATACAAAACTTTTGAATCTAACACTTACAGTAGTTTGTGTACATATGTTAAAACAGTGTGAAGTATTTCCCATGAGCTGTGGGTGTGTCTGATGCTCTGTCTACAGCAAGAACAGAAATTTTAGATTGAAAAATGCTGGCAGGAGGAGCATCTTCTTGTTATGCTTACAGTCATTCTGACATCAATTTAAACACTTAGATTATATTTTCAGGGAGAGAAAAGGAAACCGTTAATTTGCTGCACAAATTAAATAATAAATACCCTTTTTATGTTCAGCTTTTGAGCTTAAGTTAAGTTGTGCAATCTTGCTCCAAGCAGATAGAAAAAGAGAGACAGAGAGACAGAGAGATGCTTTCTGTGTAAATATCACTGATGATCCTCCGTCTGACACCTTCAGGCCCTGGGTTGTGACAGCAGAACATCTACAGCTGGTGTTTGCATCTCCTGGTTCTTATTTCCTGCTGACTTCACTATGTTTGTGAATTTATCACATACCTGCTGCGACTCAGGAATCTAAAAATGATTATTTTTTTACCCAAAGAACCAGACAACAAAAATTGAACACACTGTATGAACGATAGTTTATTGGTTTGTTGTGGACTACAGAATATGTGAAAGAAAAAAGAAAATGTACTGAATTCTTTTGCATCATCTTCAAATATCTAATTGTAAATATATATTTTTGCACAATTATTCCCTATATAGTATAAAACTAGACTGTGAAGAACAAAAAAATTGAACACGTATTGAATCTATTCACAACAATAAATCCAGGACACCATCTGAAAGATACAAGTGCATTGTCGCCACCTAGTGGCTAAACCTGCTTCACATCAGCAGGACGATATCTTTCAAAATTAAATCTGAATAACTTTAAATAGACAAAACAAGAAGCTACATTCTTACATCAAGTTCGCTAATATAGAGGAAATATGTTTTATTCACACATTAAAAGTTAGTATTTTTTCATGTCTTTTTTTAAATCTCAAATGCTAGTGCAATTGATTTAGTAGAGGACACATAAAAAAATCTATTTGCAGTGAAGACATACAAATCCTCCTTAACTTTTAAGGCACTTTTTATTTTGTTTTGCAAATATAAAAAAAATGTTCACAGTTAATGCCATAACTCTTTCTCAATTTATTAATTACATTACCTAATTCAGGAGTTGTTAAAACAATGTATTTAAGTCAAAGGTATAAATGTCCTTCAGAAAATAACTGAGATGCATTTGAGTATTGAATTAGGAAAAAAAAAAACCACATCCTTCACAAACAAAAAATTTTGCATCCTGCCCACCTTACACTAGTTTTAAATAAAGGAAAGCATGTGCAATGGTCAGGTACCACACCTGTTACCCGGCTCGTGTTAATCTCTTTTTGCAGTTTATTTACCATTTTGTTATTCAAGCACAGAAGCACGCCTGCTAATCTGTTCAGACAGCATTCGTATGTAATGTTTATGTAGTCATTTCACAGATTTCAGTGTATCTTCAAATGAGGATTCCTTTAATCGGCTGTCCTCTGTTAAGGTTCCCAATCAGGACCAGATTGTCTTTTAGAAATAACTGCCAGTCTTTCACTGTGTTCTGTCAATGTATTATTGCTCCTGGATGTTTTTCACACGTTGCTACATAACGATCACAGACTTCAACAGGTTTTATTGGGACTTCATGAGCTCAACCAACACAAAGAAGCACAGAGTCGTGTCGTCGAAGGAAAAGGACTCATAATCTTTTACAATTAAAAATCTGAAGTGCTTGTTTTATTTTTCCCCAGCATTTTACTCCTGTACTCCCAAATAAAATCCTGGAAATTCACATAATTAGTACTCTGAGATCACATGTAGAATATATCATCAAGTACAGGAGAGAATGCCGCAGAGTCTCAGCTCACAGTCTGATGAGAGGATGACTATTAATGAATATTAATGAAGTGCTGCACTGAATTGCCCTTTATCGAAAAGTCAGGATGATGTTTCCATTAAATATATTGCTAAGAATTGATGGGTAGATGAAGGTATCTAAATGATGGAAGTACCTAAAACCTGTTACAGGCAGAAAAACAAACTTGGAACTGAGTTAGAAGTTCATCTTCCAGCAGGGTAAAAACCTTAAACCTACAGCCTATTCAGGTGTTAGAATCATATTAAGAAATACACCTTAATATGATTAAGATATTTAGCAAAACATTTTAATTTGAAGATCACAGACCTAATACAATTGATATTTTGCAAAGGTTAGTCTATATGAAAAGCTGGTAGATGCCAGATGCATGCGGCTGGCGTGGGTGGAGATGTACACCAACACTTAAGATTTCATGAATCATTTTCCTTTCCCTCACAATAACACATCACTTTGTGTTGGTTCAGCACAAAAAAATTAAATAAAATATGCTAAAAGTTTCTGGTTGTAATGTAGCAAAATGTGAAAAATGTCAGTAACGCTTTATTTGACAGGATGTGAATAAGACTGACATGACATTGTCATAAACATGACATAACACCTGTCATGAACATGAACAAGTCGTTATGAATGTTGTCATGAAGTGTCATTTTTTAAATAATGACACTTTTAATGCAAAATTGCTCTAAAAGTTGCATTGAAAGTCCATTAAAAAAGCCAATTTTGCATTAAATTGTCATTATTTACAAAATCATGCAAAGTTGGCAATTTTAATGGACTTTTACTGCAACTTTTAAAGCGACTTTGCATTAAAAGTGTCATTATTTACCGGATGACACTTCATGACAACAGTCATAGACATTCATAAGGACTTGTTCATGTTTTTGTTAATACTTTTGCAAGTTGTTAGAGTTGTGTTTGTAAGTGATAGTTCTATCCTGACTCTTTGGGCCTTACTGGACCTACACTGCCAGGTCGTCCTGCCGCGCCCGGCTGCTGGTGCCGCTGGTCCTGCTCAGGCGCCGTTTGTCCTTCAGGAAGCCTGAATGCAGCAGCGGCAGTGGCGAGCAGCCGTTGGGAAGCTCTTCAGGCAGCTGCTCGTATCTGATCCTCAGGAAGTCCTCCCCGTCCTCCAGGTTGTCACAGCTGTGGTGCCGCTCGGTCGCCAGGTTGGCCGAGTTCTGCTGCAGCGCCATCCTGGTGTTGAACGGGTGGGAGGCGATGGAGGTCATGGGGTTCATGGATCTTGGCTCAGTCAGGCATTGATTGAAATCCGGGGGTGGGGTGCAGGAGGCGGAAGGTGGTTGGTGTTTGTTGGATTCCAGCCCCGTGGAGACGGCCACCGTCACGGCTTTGTGGTTGTTCTTCTGCAGCGTCTTGTTGCGTACGCAGGTCTTGATGCTCTTCCAGCCGAGGTGGTAGAGTTCCAACACGGACAGCAGAAGAGACACGCCGGACACCACCAGCATGAAGACGATGAAGATGTTCTTCTCCGTGGGCCGGGACATGTAGCAGTTCACGGCGTTGGGGCAAGGCCAGGTCGTGCAGAGGTACATCGCCTTGAGGAATACCCCATATATGAGATACTGCACCACTATGAAGGTGACCTCCATCACTGTTCGGATCAAGATGCTCAGGATGTAAGTGTGGAGCAGGGCTCCCTTTAGGCGGACACGCACTGTCCCCTCAGCTGCAGTCTCCTTCTGCTGGAGGAACTCCTTCTCCTTCTGCAGGTCTTCTCCATCGTCCCCTCTAGCCTCCCTCTCCTCCTGCTCCATCCTCTTCCTCTTCTCCTCCCTGCGCACCGTGTGCATGGCGTGGCCCATGTAGATGAGCGAGGGCGTGGAGACAAACACGATCTGCAACACCCAGTAGCGGATGTGGGCGATTGGGAAGGCGCTGTCGTAGCAGACGTTGGTGCAACCGGGCTGCTGGGTGTCGCACATGAAGTCGCTCTGCTCGTCGCCCCAGGAGGACTCGGCCGCCGTGCCCAGAACCAGGATGCGGAAGATGAACAGGATGGTGAGCCAAACCTTCCCGACCGAAGTGGAGTGCTCCTGGACCTCTTCAAGGAAATTCCCAAGAAGACTCCAGTCTCCCATCTCTGCTCAAAGTCCAAGGACACACCTGGGATGAGGAAGTGGGGAAGAAAAAAGAAAAAAAGAAAAGTGAAGTTTGCATTCCTGTTGAATGAAATGCCCTGTGTGTCAGGCCATGTGTTCAAAAATAGCTTCTCCAGCTGTGAAAAGCTTGAGGATTGGATACGCTGAAATGAAAGCAACCAATTTCCCATGAGAGTAGCGTTGAAGAAGGCTAGGAGTCATTTAACATAACACACAGTGGCTATAAAAAGCCTACTCACCATTACTAAAACAACACGTTTTTGTGACGTAAGAAATGAGAGCATGGCGAAACATTTTCCGGCTTTAATCAAGATTATGGGCACAAATGTCTTCAGAGGCTGGTCATGGTAGAATGTGTTGATAAAACGACCTATTAGCAAACTGTTAAACTAGGAATAAATAGATGTCTCTTGATTTGATGAGCAGTTCTTGAAATTAATATTTAACTACGTAATTTGGCAACATAATGCCAAATGCTTTGATTTGATTTATAAAATTATATTTAAACACAACTATTATTTTGAAAGTTATATTTATGTTTCCTCCTAGAGTCTAGAGGGCGACATGACAACCTATGGTGGACCAGATTTGGCCCCAGCACCTTGAGTTTGACACTAATGCATTAGACCATTAATTTGCTGAAAGACTTTTCTTCCCAACTTGCCTAAATCTCCATCTAGATTGTAGAACAACATGTTCTGTTCTGATGAAGCTAAACTTGGACTTGTATTATTTAAAAAGACGAGTTAGACATAAAACTAACATTGTATTGTCACCAGAAGACATATCCACAGTGAAATACACTGGTGAAAACATCATGATTTGGTTTGGCTTCTTCTCAGATTGAATTATGTTTTTTTTGTCAACATGAAGTTAATGCTCCGATGTGTTCACTTCCTGTTATGAAAACCAGGTTCTTAATAATAATAATAATAATAATAATAATAATAATAATAATAATAATAATAATAATAATAATAATAATAATCAATTTAATTTATAATGCATTTTCATTAATACAAATCTTTAAGTGCTACATGGTGCATATAAAAACATAAAATCAGCAATCAAAAACAATAAAAAAAACCCTGTCATTTAAAAGTGGGGTAGGCTTGTCTAAAAAAGAAAGTTTTCAAGCCAGTTTTAAAATCGGACAATAATTGCGGGGCTCTCAAATAGTCTGGGAGAGAAGCCATAGACGAGGAGCAGCCAGAGCAAAGGCTCCATCACCCATAGTCCTTAGTCTTGATCGAGGAAGGAGGAGAAGATTCTTATATGGGATGAGCACTTAAGCTAGCCAGTGACTTCTTCATTTAGCTTTAGCTAAAGAGTCTTGAACACTACTTTTAACCACATCAAAGTCAATGTGAAAGTCAAAGAAATAAAATTTTTATTTTTGTGGATATTTGCATCATGGGAGCAGCTGTTGCTAACAGAGAAACAAGAACCACCACTGCTGGGGTGTGTAGACCTTTTATATCCACTCTAGTTTAAGAGGAATAATTCAATTTCATTTGTGCACAAGAGAGAGAGAGAGAGAGAGAGAGAGAGAGAGAGAGAGAGAGAGAGAGAGAGAAAGAGAGAGAGAGAGAGAGAGAGA
>CAEGAF010151916.1:0-13313 GCA_903067075.1 Micropoecilia bifurca
CATCTGGGTGGCCAGATCCAGGGTCCTGGGTTGTAAAGGTTTTTCTCCATTAGACATCTGGGTCCTCCTGGTGGTTTTTCTTCATTAGGTAAAGTTAATTTGTCATGTCAAATGTGCATATCTGTCACAAAAGTGAGACAGATATGCCCTTAAGTGTTAATGTCCTGTTCTGACTAGAATGTAGCACAACTTGAAGGTGTCTGGTTCCGGACAGGACCTTTACTTATTAAATTTGCAAGGACCGTTTTTCTCCAGGCGCTCTGGTTTTTTCCCAAAAATCATTCACTTTGGTTAAGTGGGCCACTTTAGGGTCGAAGGTAAACTTTACACCTTAAATGCACAACAATGCCAGTTTAGACTTTGAGCAACTTGGTAAAACTGTATTGTGGAACATTAAATCATGTTTGGCTGCAACTGTATTGATGGCAGCACTTCTCCTTCTCCTCAGTGTCTGTTAGCTTCTTGGCGCAGCTCCGTTCTTCTGCTACTTTAGCTTCATCGCATCAGTTCAGCGTTAAACCGGCTGATGCTTACATTGATTGAACATTTAGATCACGAGTTCTTCCCCAAACCTTGTCCTCAAGGCAAACTGACCTGTGTGTTTTCATTTCCGTAAAATCCCGTTAATCAGACATCAATTAAAATCATGTGTGCAGAATTAGGGAAATACCTAAAACTTGAAGGGCTTGGAGGACCAGTGCTGAAACACACTGGATTCACTTTGACTTCACTTGAAATAATTAAGCTTGATACATTTGTATCCCTCGTCTGACACAATGACTCAAGCTAACCAGGGAGAGATTTCTTGGTAAGCCAATGTGGCTCTGTGGGTAGAGCAGTTGTCTTATGGTCTGAAGGTTAACAGTTCAATTCCAGCTCTCTTCTCCCTCATGTCTATGTGCCCCCTGGGCACCTAACCCCAACTGATCTGTACATTAAATAAATGTGTGAATGTGAGTCTAGTGTAAAGTGCTTTCAGTGGTCAAAATGACTGGAAAAGTGCTATGTAAGTTTATTTACCTTTTTTGAAGTAAACTAAATGATTTGAGTAAGACTGACTTAAATCTGTTATCTTAAACATACTTAACAAATTAGTTAAAAATAAATTAACAAATTAAGTTGGGTAAACCTAATAAATTCAGTTAGATAAAATTAATTGAATTGCTTGTTACCTACAGAAGCAATTCAATTAAGTTGGTTCAGCTATTTTCTTTTAAGAGTGTATAACCACAAACCAAAATCATAGATTGTGTCACATAAGGTTAGTCATTAAAATAGATTCTGGTCTTACAGCTTCTTTATATTCTGCTCCATCTTTTGCTCACTGGAAATTGGAAATTTTGGAGCAACACAGATCACATTCTATTTGTAAGTATGCTGCACCCTCTTGTGTCAGCATTATGCTTTCAGTTATTATTCAGTCATTAACATTCCAAACAAATATTTTGGATTTTTTTTTAGGTTTGATTCCTTAAACTTGAATTTTAGCAATTAAAACATGATCAGACTTTTGGACATCAACAAAAATGTTTATGCTTTCCCATTCCGTACATGCAAACTGAAAGACTAATGTTAAATAAAAAATTGATGTTCTCCCTCCCCCAATTGATTTCAGCAGTCCGGGAAAATACAAAAAATACATATATATTTATTTTCAGTCATGTAATATTTTAATCTTCTGAGACTGTGATTTTGAGGTCTCATTAGCTGTAAACTATATGAACAAAAGTAAGTGTTTGAAATACATCACATGGTGTAATGAATCAATATTATAAGTAATTGGGCTTTTCATTGATATTTTAGTTTATTGAGATGTGTGTGTACCCAAAAACTGTCTGGTATTCAGGTACCCAGCAGCTGTTCTTCACCTGTCTTATACTTATTGACCAATAGATGGCAGCATTACATTGTAGTAATAATTAACGTAAGCCTATTTGTATGAATGTGCTGTTTGTTGAATTCATACATAAGATACATGAATGAACGTGGGATCTATTCAGAGATTTGCTTTAGGTGTGGCCTTGATTTTACCTTTGTGAAAATAATGAGGTCAATGTGTCACAAAACGTCAAACACTGTTTAATTGCCTGCAAGTTTAAAGCATGTGGCTTGACATTTAAAAGCAAAATACCTATAATTTTGTACTCCGATGTTTAAGTTATGCATCCTCTATTGGTATTGTCGTTGCTTAAATCTACCATCAATAAACATTGCAATATCAGTGCTTGATAATACTGTTGTCACTCCTTTTTATGGTTTCTTCTTCCTGTCCCATATTTCTCTTTCCGTGTCCCTCTCACTCTGAATATGTAGGCCTTGCAGCTCTCTTTGAGTCATTTTTGGAATTGTCTGGAACCACATTAGCTGTAATTCTCTAAGGGGAAACACTTCGAGGAAAGCCATGACCTGAATCCACACTCTTGTTGATTTTAGTCTTTCCCTATACATGAAGGATGTGCTGCCTCTAACTCCTGCTCCTTGAGGACCATAAGGAATTCAACATGCAGAAAAATGCATCCCCACGAGGAGTGCAGAGCTTAATTTTTATGTCAGTAGATTTCACACCAATTGATTTCAACAGTCTGGGAAATAATCATCTTATCCGTTAGAATTTATTCTTATCCGTTTATCTTATCTATCTTATCCGTTACAATCTGTTAGCACTTTGAATTGCCTTGTTGCTGAAAATGTGCTATATAAATAAAATTGCATGCCTTATCTTACCTTAGAATGAGCAAAGTTACACTGATGATGCAGTATATTTTATTAAGAGCAGTCCCTCAAGCATTTGTTTTAAATAAACATATATTTCTACAATAAGTGTCATTTTTCGTGATGTGTTGTGCTTTGTTAAGTTGATTTTCCCAGCAGGGGGAGTCTGAAGTTCTTGTTTTCTCATGTTAGTTAAAAACAGAGAGATGAGCCAATCAGAAACCAGCTCAAGGAATTAAATAAGGGTTCTTTGTGACCATGGCAACAGTTTTACCTCAGTGACAGATAGAAGGTGAAAGATAGAGATGGAAGAGGGGCTAATGCATTATTGACTGGAGTCAGTGGGCTACTGCAAACTTCACTGGAGAGTTTGTGGTATCTTTACAGTGAACCTTGGTGACCTGCGTGCACTTTGACCTCTTTCTGTCTACGAACTCTAACAGAAGACTTAACCAACTAATCAGAGAAAGCTAAGGTAAGAAAGGTGAACAGGAAAACAGGAGTCATCAGTAGTCCTGTAACTAAAGATAAGTCATATTACAACAAAGTGAATGAGAAAAATTTAACATTATACCTGGAAAAAATTCAAACAAAAAACTGGAAAATGTGGAGCAATGTTCTCTTGCAGAAAAAGGTCCTGGACTCAAGTCCCATCCAGGGGTATTTCTGCGCAAACTTTGAGCATTCATGTGTCCTCTCCTGATACTTTGGCTTTTTCCCACATAGTCCAAAAACATGGCTGTTAGTTTATTTGGCATCTCTAGATTGTTCTTGGAATATATGTTATGTTTTTTTTCTTGTCCTGTGTGTTTCTGTGTTGGTTTGAGATGGACTTCCAAGCTATCCAGGATTTACCCTGCCTCTCACATTGATGGATAAATGGTGTGTATATGTATTCAGTCGCCCATGTCATCAAGGGTTGAGATACTTTTGCAAGGCACAGTTCATGCTGAGTGACTGTTGCAGATTTATAGTCAAAGTAGATATGCACACCTATTTGGAGTGCTATGGCATTAAGCTTGAATTTGATTTTAACTAATTTATTTATTTGAAAGAGGACAGAACAGCTTAATAAAACACATGTCAATTTATGAAATAAAAGTTTATGAAATAGTGTTTTTAATTTGTAGTCCTTTGGCCATGAAGTTAATATATTAGTAATATTTTTGTATTGTTGTCTAAACAAAAATGCTTGCTGTTGTTAAACTTTCATATCCTAGAACCTTAGCTGACGTTTTTCACTTTTTAAAATTTGGTCAAATATAAACTACCTGAAAAACGCATCTAACTTATTTTTAAACAGTAAAATTTTCTACCATACTGAGTCAGTTTTTCCATTTAGAGATACGTTACATTGGGGTTTGAGGTTATTTCACTTTAATCAAATCGAGATTATTTTATGGGAACCTTTATGAACTAATTAACTTCTCGTAGATCGATTTTACTTTGTCTACTTTTAAAGTTCTTCAATTATAAATATGATTTAACATTTCTGTCAGGCTCTCAAGGCCACCTTTGTGGGTGCGGCCTTTTTTGGAGTGTACAAATATAGTTCTGCCTTCAATCCCACCCTTTCTTCCATAGTTGTGTGCAATTGGCTGTCGTGCTATCATTCTTAATTTGTATTGGTTCTGCGTTCTGTCAGTCTGAGAAGCCCCGCCTTCTCACGCTTTCTGAAACCAGCGGTTCATCGGCGCAAGAAGAGCTGAGGATTACCTCGTCCGGGGGCAGCAGACCTGCTTTCTATTAATTTAGCAGGTTTTTCCCCCCCATGTCATTAGCCGTCTTATAATCAACTTACCTTAAAAGTTTTGCGTTTTTTTCTTCAGTGTTTCGGACAGCTTTTAATAATAGAGGTGTGGTGCTACGGTGTGAACGGTGAGCTCGCAGCAGGCTTTTGTGTCACCTGGCCGTAGCAGCTGACTCGTGTCTTGCGGAGATCGGAGTTGCCAAAAGGAAAACTAGCGGTTGCTAGTTAGCAGGTTAGCCACTTAGCCCGCCAGCTAGCCTTACTGCCACACTAAGTCCCACCCTCACCGTGTGCGCAAACGTCGGGCTGCAGCGGTTGAAGACAAGTATAATATTTTTGCTTCCTCCGAACTTGGCTAGCATCCTTGTATACCTGGCTGGCAGGAGAGATTAGCCCCTTTAAAGGTTAGCGTAGTTAGGTGGCGCTAACGGAAATTGGCCGTTTTTACGTTCGGAGAGTGTTCTTTTTTTTCTCTATGAAGGAATACTGATAAAGGGACTGGCTCAAAAAGAAGAGGCGAAATTAAGAGCGAGAACAAGGAAGACTGAGGAGGAGGTGACTGGCTTGTTTAGCCGGGGAGACACATTTGTGAACGTAAGTGACTCATACATAGCTGGTGTCGTGAAAGTGGCTTGTTAAACGGCTTACATGACCTGTCCAACACAACTTGCAGCGCTTGCATGGCAACGTTTATCCCGCCTGCCGCTGTTCTGGTGGCTTAGCACCCACAGCCAGTGCGCCATACTATAACGTAAGCTAAAAAAGGGGGGTCGTCTCTGTAGCTAGCATGACAGCTTAGCACTGATGAGCTTTCAGTCTTTCAGTCTTCGCTTCATTGCACTTTATACGGACGTCACGTTTTAACCAACGCTTACCAGCCAGTTTGGTTAAGTTGTTCGTTTAGCTCTAAATCAGCTGTTTGCCAGTAGTATTAGCTTAGCTAGATGCGCTAGCTGCTCTGAGCCGACCACCCACCCAAGTTGACAGCTCAGTTTCAGACGATGCAAAGCATCGTATTTGTGTGAGCCCAACCAGTTTTAGTGAATTTGTGTCCATCCCTAAGCAAACTCATTATCTACCGCTTGCAGCTGTGAGAACTCTGTGTTCTTCAGCTCGGCTTTAGATAAAGTCGCCTCTTAGTTGTAGCAGCGTCGCACAAGGCTGGTAAACTCTGTTGCGCGATGCTTTCTCCTTTTGGCTGTCAAACTTTAGCCCGAGTGCATCCTGTTTTATTTTTTCTTGTTTTGTTTTTTTTTGGTCATGCTAGGCTGTCATCACCTAGTGAGCCTCAACAGGAATGCATTGTGTTGAAATTACAAGTCACATTTGTTTCAATCAACAGTCAGGCTGTTATGGATCACACCACGTGCCAGTCCTCAACACATGAAAATGATTTTGCCAACACCATTAGGGTTGTCACTATTATTCTCTAATGTAAATGGAAAGAATGAGCAATTTTAGCTAGTGTTTCCCAAAAGGCAGCATTGTGGTTCCCAGTACACCACAAAGTAAGATGGTAATTAAAAAAAAAAATCTGGTTATGACTATAACCAGATGTATTTTTTTTTTACATCTAGCTGTTGAACAATATTAGAAAATCGTGTAGCTGCTATATTATGAAACATTACGATATACTGTTAGTTTATCCATATTGTCTTACTCCTGCATTTTCTCTTTACTTTCCATTAGAATAACTTAACCATTTTCTGTGAGACTCTGGGAGATAGATGTGTCAGTGACAGGCTAACAGATTTAGCTTGTCAAACAAGTTCAAAACTTAAATGTTTATGTGTGGGAATAAATCAATATTGTTTTTTTGGGGGGGTGTTTTCTTAGTCAAAAATCAACCATATTACCACAGTGAAGTTGAGTTGCTACACAAACAGTGCAGACTGTTTTAGGATTTTGATGACAGATTGTACCATCTCGTGTGTTTTCAGGTCTTATAGTTTCTTTGAAAAATCCAGTTAGACTAGCATTGAGGTGATGAGGAAGAAAGCTGCAGCACGACAGTCACCAACTTCAATGTGGCTGCAGACGTTTAGAAAAGAAATGAACTTTTTCTAAATATAAAAGAAATGCATTCTCTTAAAAGAAATTTTCCTTCTTGGTGAAAAAAGGGTGCTTTTATATTTTAAAAACCATTTCTAAGTTTTGCATCGGTTTTGGCAGAAGTTGTCCCAGTGTGGTTTCTTCAAACACATTGTTTACATATAAGTTGAACAGATTAGTTTCTTCTGGTTAGGCCTTTTTTGACAAGTTTGAAATATTTTTGATTTTTGTCTTGTATACCACCTTTGTTCAGGACAACCTTATTTTTTCAACTTAAACCTAAGTTGTTGACATATTGTGTACTTTCGCTAACACAGCGGCATTAAGAAACAGTTATAATTTTTGTCAAAGTTTAAAACCTGAAAATGGTTTAATAAATTATCCACAGATTGATGCCAAGAAATGATCCTAGGCAGCAGCGCTAAAATGCAGCGTAAAATCAAACAACTCCAACGTTCATGTCCTTTTTGTTTCATCTTGTTTTAGATATCTAGGAGCTACCAACAAGCCAAACACAGCCATGAGTATTGAGATACCAGTGGGGCTGACAGAACTGCTACAGGGCTACACTGTGGAGGTGCTGCGACAAAGGCCAACAGACCTGGTTGATTTTGCTGTACAATACTTCACCCGTTTGCGGGACTCCAGAAATCAGGACGGATCCGGTAAACAGGGGAAAGGAGTGGTGTTTGATGGGGAGCCCATGCAGACGGAGTCCAACGAGGACGATGACGAGGACGACGACTCTGAGTTTGAACGTGAGTTGACGCTGTCGCTTTGTTACACGGGTTAGTCTGAGGAAAATCAGATGTAGTATTTTGGGTTTCCATGAGGAGATAAGTTGAGGATGTGTTGCCTGAAGCAGTGTCTGAATCTCTCTTTTTGAGGGATGGGTTACTTTAGTATTTAATCCCATCATATTTTTATAGGAAGTATTTTTCTGGTTGACTTTTTGGGACAGTAGTCCTTTACTTGTCACTCTTCTAATTGACATGTTCTTCATCCTTTTTGTCTTTGTGGTCATCATTCTATTCATGTTTTGAAGTTTCAGGGTCTTTAGATGTTTATTTTCTAAGAATTTCTGAAAGTGGGGGAAAATGCTTGACTACATAAGAACTCAAGGTAAAATTCTGCAGTAAATTCCTGTGGTTTTTTGAGTGCTTTGAACTTTTTAGGCTTTTGTCATGTTTTATTTATTTTTTTAAACAAAATGTCAGTTTGTTGTGTCTTTTCAGACCTGCGTTCAGCCTCCTGTTTAACATTTAACACTGCTCAAAGAATGATTCCTTACATCAATGCAGCTCTATTGCGATCCTCCTCCTAGTGTGTTTTCAGAAAAAGAAGAACCGCACATCCTGTGGCCTTTAGGTTGCGTGTTTGCACATCTGAAGGTTAGATTAATGGGACCCTGAAGTTCCCACACTGCACACAGCCTCATCTCTGGTGCATCACTCCCCTGTGTTTGAGACACTGGCACAGGATGTAAGTCATCCCATAGCCCAGCTCTCTTCAGAGCAGTATGGCCCAGATCTAATCGTGTTCCGATGCTGTGAACTGGACTCTACAGTTCATGTAGGTGCTTGAATCTATTTGGGGAACCTCTGCAATTCGGAGGTGTGCAGTGGAAAAAAAGTGAAGCAATTTATTTGCAAGTTAATGGTTAATGTTGTCTAAATGGTGCAAGTGTGATTGTGGCTGCAGAGTTTTAAAAATTTTCTTTTTTCAAATCAACATTGGATGCAGTGAATTGGAGCCAATGTTAGATTTTTATGGCTGTTTGAAAATTAAGATTTATTATCAAAGTCTGTCAGCGCACAAAAGAAATTCAGCTCTGGCTGCTGTTGTCTTTCTACAAAGTTTTGATTTAGAATGCTCTATTTCTGCACTAGGCTATTTACAATAGATGTTAAGCACAACTAACAGGGCAATAAAAGTAAGATGTGAGGGCATGATGTGATGTTTGACAGAGATTGGACTGACAGGCATCGTAAATGATGACGTTCAGAGAGAACGGGTTCTGAGACACCCATTTAGCCCTCTTTGCTTGTAAACTTTTAGTTTTAGTTTCACCATGTTTTTATGAGTTGATTATCGTCTCTTATGTAAATGTTATTTCAGGTAAAAGCAGCGTTGGCAGATGCTGCAGTCTGGTACAAACAAGATAGATTATGTATTCTGTGTTTATTCTCACACAGTTTGGCTGCTGTCTAACAGCTGCAACCTTAACCGAGAGAAGAGTGAGTGTGTATTCACACATGCACATCTTCGGTTTCGTCTTGCCTTCGAGTTAATAAGCGAACATGTGTGTGCTTGTTAAAGCACATTGTTGCATTCTGAGTTTTTCACACCAGTTCAGATTCCATTCTACTGACGTCACAACACTCTTGTACCTCTGTGTGCCCTGAATAAACCTCAGCAGTACAGCTCATCCAGTAAACCTAGAGTAGATACAGTCATGCTTCAGGAGGAAGCTTTACACTAAATGCTTGAGCTTACACACATGACCTCCATGGCATTAAGTTATCCAAGCAGTCTTCTGTGTGTGCTGCTCCCAGAGGACTCTGGCTCTGTGGAGGCACACAGGACTGTGTATTGAAAGAAGTCATGTGCTGTTTGAAAGACGACTGGATTAGCCAATGGATGTGAAGATTATAGATCTGCTGAAAACGAATCTTTAAACATAAATATGTGCATTATTAGCTACACTACTTCTTCTTATAATATTTCAGTGTTGTCTATGTTTAGTATGTGGAAAGTATGAATAAACTACAAGTTGTATTTCTTTTTGAAACCAAAACTAAAGCTTATCAGTTCTAAATGGATTGTTTTTTGCTGTTCTACTGTTATGCACGGGCTGGTGACTTAAAAAAAATTAAACTACTAAAAGATACTAAACCCAAACATGCAGTAAAATAATTAAAAATCTGTTGAAAAAAATCTATTTACTTTAAAAGCCTTCTTAGTGAAGTGGTTTAGAGGTAAAAATAGGTAGTAGAAATTAACATGCACATTTAATTAGGGTCAAACTGTAAGTATTACCTTTAAAAACCTGTACTGTCATAAGCATTTCTTTTACCTTCTCAACTGCCACTGAAACTAAATGACTACATTTTTTAAGTGATTAAACTCCTTAGTACTGCAGAACTATAGCATTTAAGCTAATCACACTCTGCAGCACTCAGTGACACTGTCTAAGGATCATTGTGTATTAATGAGTATCACCACCTTTCTGTTTTAAATGCATCTCAAGAGCTCTATAGTGCATTACCCATCATCAAGAATAAAATGTATATTTCAAACCTATTGTGGCTTTAGTAAGCTATTCTGGTTTGAGGTTCCTGAAAGCGTGACTGAGATGCTCTCGTTTAGAGGAGGAGTGACATCGCTCCCCTTTTAAAGCATGTCGGAGGTATCTAGTGTTTGCCTCAAAAGGCTTTCTGTAAGTAGGCCAATCACACTTTTGGGTGTTGACACTTTGTTTAAGAAAGACATAGTTGCGAAATGTTTGAGGCAACTCAATCAATTTGCTCTCTGAAAGGTTGTTTGGTTTGAGGTGTGAGCATGTGTGTGATACTTTTTATGTTTCACATTAAAAAATTTTGCCAGTTTTTTTTTTGTTTCCTTTGTAGGCTGCTTACAGTTTTGATGATTCATCACTGTGCTCGTAACCTTTAGATTGCACCGCAGGAAGTGTGTGTGTGTGTGTGTGTGTGTGTGTGTGTGTGTGTGTGTGTGTGTGTGTGTGTGTGTGTGTGTGTGTGTGTGTGAGAAAGCTTAATGCTTTATATGTAAATGAAATAGATGGGGTTAGTACACTGTACTCTTGAAAGCATGATATCATTTTTTTGCATAGATTCTCTTAAGCTCAGGATACAAACTATCACTGTCATTATAAGCATCACTGTTGCTGATATGGAAAGTAGCCTCATAAGTTACCTGTTCAGTGACTTGTCAGAAATCCAAATTCTACCAAGATCAACCAATGAATTTTGCTTTTACAGTATTACATTGCCTTAATTTTGGCACAAAAATGCCTGAAAAACCTGCCATCTTTTTATTCCATGAATTTATTACATTGCTTGTGTATTAACTTATTTTAAATAAAATAGTCTCCTATTTGTGTTTATGGTATACTTGAGCTGCAGGGTTATTTTGTGTGTGTTCTAATTTTCTCTATTATTCCAGGCTTTGTTTTATTACTCTTCCTTAATTAAGCTCCCTTAAAAACATATGGGCAGGCAAACATTAGCTTGCATGTAATTTGACTTGTAATATATTTTAATACAGTTCTAATTCATTATGTGTGACTGGAACTGACAGAAAAAGATGCAGGACGGCATCATCATTAATTATTGACTAGGGTGCTATGCTAGCACACTTAGCAGGTTTTGGTTGCCGAGATGCTAAATGTCACAGAGTGGTTTGGACATCTTGATCTTAACAACAGAAGAAGAGTTAGTAAAACATGTTATTTGCAACCAATCTCATTATTTGTACAATATTACGGTTTCATGTTCGCTTTATACAATGGCGCCCTAATGTCTGCCTTACTTAATATATTTACAGATTGTAATTTACATTTCTGCTGGCATATGTCTGGCTGGACACTAAAGGCTTATTTCAAGAGTAAATGTGTTTGGCTTACAACAGAGTTATAAATATCTTCTTTCCTGAAGAAGGCATACTTAGGCGCACCAGAGCACAGGCACCACGTTTCCATCTTCCTAATATGTTGAACCTTTTTCTTAGAGCTGGCCTGCGTAGTATCAGTTTAGCAGGTCATGTGTGTCTAGACAAACTGAATGAATGGACACCTTTGTGACTGAAAAGACTGCGGCTATTTATAATGGGATAGATGGGGGCCGGGGGGACAGTGTGTCCCAGTGATGATATTAGAAATGAATTAGATGTGTTTTTAGGTGTGAAAGACAGCTGGAATGAAGCAGTTGGAGGAAAAAAAAATCTGTCAATGAGTATTCAGAGAGGCTTTCTGTCTATTAGGAAAACATCTGTGTTTGCAGAACATGACAAAGCCATGCAGATGGATCAGCTACCTAGATAATTAATACTTTTTGTGTAAAATGGGTTTTTTGTTTCTTCAGATCACAGGGAAATGTTAACCAACGTGATAATGGGGGGTTTATCTTTCAAACTGTCAGTTGGTATATTTTGCTGTCTGTATTTTTTTAAATGCCTCTCAGGTATGTGGTGATTATGCATAAACACTGGTATTTTGAAAGCAGAAGATGCATAACATCCCTAGAAGCCAGCCAAGTGTTTCCTTTTCATCCCAACAGCCCTCTTCCATCAGTATATGCAAAACTCCACAGATGGTTGGTGTTTATTTTTGACAGCAGACCTTCTCTTACTGGTAAACACTTCAGTAAATAGGCAGATGAGCGCGGATCTGTGAACGCAGCCCAGACCAAATATTGAACATAAGCAGTTAAAAAAAAATACAGACAGGATGATTTGTCTGTATTTTAGATTTTTATACTCTGTATTAAATGCAATTAAACTCCTGTTATTTCTAGGGATTAGTGTGAAAGATCTGCATTCATAGCTTTATTTATTCACAGCTCACTCTGGTCCAAAGTAGTGCAGAAATCCATTAACTGGGAATAATGGTGAAATTGTGACAAATGCAACATGACTGTTAATAACAGTAGTACATTCTCTTTCAATCATTCCAGTCCTACTGCAAGCCTTTATTTAATTTATTTTAGTAAATAAATGTTCACCAAGGACACCTAAATGCTATTGGCTTCTTAAAATCCTCATACCAACTACAGTATTTCATGGTGCAAATATAAAATGAACTCTTTAGTGCATTGAAGCAAGTGAGCACCGTTCTTCACACATGCGCTGAAATCCTTAGGTTTTGATGAGTGGCATGTATGATAATAACTCCAGAGAGCGATGGCCCACAACAGCTGAGTCAATCTTTTTTTACAGCTGAGTCAATAGTCAATCTGCACAACCTACCAAACCTAAAGTTCAATCCTATATTTAAAGAAACTGCCACAGTTATTGTCAGTCTTTTAAACTATGCAATGTTTCATTGACGTCAAACACTGACTAGCACTTTGCCCTTAACTAATGATGGCCTTTTTTTCTAGTACATTTGTGATCTTTGACTCTTTAGGCGTCTTTGGTTGTTTCAGTAAAGAAAGTCATAAAATGACCTTAGATGTAGCTGAAAATGGTATTTTTGTTTTTTTTTCTTCATCATAATAACTGATTTTCTTTTAGTTCCGTTTTGTTGATTCAGCCTTTATACCTTAATTACCCAATTGTTTTACTTTGACATTATTGAAAAAAATTGAAGACCTTGAGTGAGCTTCATTGTTTTTCTTATGGACAGCTTCTGCACACGCACAGTAGAGATTAAAACTCAGAGGTAACATCTGTGAGCTTAAAAGGCACCATTACTGTATACAGTTGGGAATCTACATGTGTTTGTATGCATGCATGTGCCTGGTTTCAGTGTAATGCTATGCAACAGGTGACCTGATTAGTATGCAGCAGTGTGTGTCCAATGGGTTTGTAGCCTGTTGGTAAATCTTCTGCAGCCTAGCTTGGAGACCAGGCTCACTGGCAGACTGACGGCACTAAGGACAGATTAAACTCCTTATACTGACTTTTTGTCTCGACTTTTCTTTTTGGAAAAGAGTGACATCTGTCTTTTATACTAAAATAAAATAAAATTATATATATATATATATATATATATATATATCCATCCATCCATTTTCTTACACCCTTTATCCCTTAATGGGGTCGGGAGTTGCTGGTGCCT
>CAEGAF010151919.1:0-13774 GCA_903067075.1 Micropoecilia bifurca
CACACACACACACACACACACACACACACACACACACACACACACACACACACACACACACACACACACACCCTGGCCATGTTTTACTTTCACACCTGGTGCCTCGCGCTGCAGTTCGTCTCTCTTCTACTGACTGAGCAATTGCTGCATACCTGCTGGTGCTGGGTATGAGCCACCTGGAAGACAGGAGGTGTTGTACTGGTGACAAGGTCGTTCGCCTTCTTGGTGCATTTGGTTGGCGTTTGAGGTTCTGTAGCACAGACAAATACTGTAATTTCAAAGTATTTTTTGCTCCTTTTTCTTTAGAAGTTATGTATTAATATATTCATCTTGCTCAGACTGTTAGTAAAACTACTCAAATAACAGTAGAGGTGCAGGAAGGGTATTATTAGTCATTTCAGCTAAGCTAAAATGTATGCAATGGACTTTGAATGTGTCTATATGTTTACCTAAAGTTATGCATATACTATATTTCTTGGCATAAATTGGATCCGTTTGTGTTTCAAAGATTTTTGAATGAGAGAAGGTGTTTCGTAAATAAAAGGGCCTCTGTTAGTTGCCGAACTGAAGGAATAGTAGCTGTTTTGCATTTCAAAAGTTGTGAGTTTGATTCTGGCTTGATCGTACCAAATGTTGATGTGCCCTTGGGCAAGGCACTTGACTCTGAATAAGTTATTCGTCTGTGAATCTGTGCATGTTTGTGAGTGCAGCTGGGTGAATGTGGCTCTGGTGTAAAGTGCTTTGGTAAGATGAGAAAAGTGCTTCATAACTTTAGCATATCTTCACCTTATGTAAGCAAGGAACATTACTGAATGTTCCTCACTAATTTAAAATTGATTAATTAACTTGTGCTAACCAATTTGGAAATAAATAAACAGACACAAATTAGCTTTGACTAAAGGAAATACCAATGTACTGTGGCATAGAGACAGACGTCAGTGCATTTTATTCCAGACCAACATCTGAGTAACCTGAAAAGCATAACCTATGAGGAGAAAGTCTTTTCAAGCTATAGATTAAAAATTCTCTTTACAAAATGTCCAAGCTTAGTCAGGCGGATGGAGAACCTCTGTGAATATCAGTTGCCAACTCTTAAGACACACAGGGCTTTGACTAGACCATCCCAACATATGATTATGCTTCGATATAAACTGTTCTGTTGAAGCTTTGGGCGTGTGATTACAGTTCTTGTGTTTTTGGAAGATGAACCATCCACCTCATCCTCAACTCTTCACTGACAGCCTTTTTCTGTCACTGACGAAACCATATGGGGAATGAATTTGAATAATTTCTAAATGATTTAACATTTTTAAAGACATTTTTCCTTTTCTTTTGTGTTGTTCTGTCACATATGATGTTAATAATATGAATGCTAATAATACAACCATAGTGTAACAAAATGTGACAAAAATTCAAAGGGTGTGAACAGTTTGGTGGAAAGTAGCTTTACTTACAAGGATGATTTAAATAACTGAATCATTTTTCTCTTTTTTGATGACATTCCTACAAAGGCTGAACGCTAAAGATTTTTGAACCTGAGATTTTTTTAAATTTCAATGGAAATTCCACAATGTCAAATACACTCACTAAACTAAAGAGCAGAATTAGTTTTTCAAATGACTCGGTTTGCTTTTAAGGTGAGAGTCTTTCTGTTTAGACGGTGAAAGAAGGGCTCACTTGAAATGTGAACCTCAGTTTCCATTTTTGTCATTTCCATTAGTGTTAGTGAAGTGTAATTGAAGTGTTTTTGATAAGCATAACCCTCCTCATTTTGCAAGAAAAAAATCCTGAGAGGTGTGCATATTTTGACACCTTTTCACACAAAGTGCCTTGTAAGAAGTCCTTGTTTCAGCAAAACATCAAAGAGAATGGCTCTGTTGACTCGTTATTTAATTTAGCGCCAATAAGAAGAACAATTATCTTTCTGCTGAAGCAGTAGAAGAAGAGAAACGCTAATGAATACGGCAGAATGTGGCTCTGTTTCAGCTGTGAAAAATGAGTGTTTAATTATGTGAAAATACATATTTTTAAATAAAAAACAACCTCATAATTAAGGACAGCAGACATAGAAAACAAAAATCTACTGTGAACAAGTAAGTTCTGCTTTGTATAAACTTTGTCATATGTGCAGTTTTGCTTTAAACATGACTTAACTTATGTTTATATTTTTATTAAATAGTATTTGATACAAAGGAAATATATATATTTCTGTTGCCTCCACTGCTTTGCAGTCTGTTTGGTCATGACAGAGCAAAATGATGGTGATTATTGAAAATGACAAGATTGCGCGTCACTGAAACATGTTTAATTGTGTTTTACCATAGAAATGAAAACGTAAAATAAGCAAAAACGAAAACTCTTTTTCCCCCTGCTGCAGTCCAAGCACTCTGTCTTTTCTGCCACTCTCTTCAGCTCGCCTGGAAATTGTAACATCTCTTCCTCTCTTGCTTGTTCAGCAGGGAATACTGAGGCCGGGTTGGTTTTAATGCTGAGCTTGGAAGCCGTAAGCAGAAATTTGCTGTTTAGTAAAGAATTCAACATACCAAAAATGTAGCATAATATTTCATATGTTTGGGGACCTGAACAGAAAGACTGTTTTTCCTTCAGAGGGAAGAATACTGATAAAGTCCCAGTCTCCTCCGAAAGAAGGAATTGGATCAGAACAGGACAAATCAGGCTTTGTTTTTTCATCACCAAGATCCGATAAAATGAATTATTTAATTAACTTCATGAACCTTTTTTTTGACACTCCAAAATACTAATTGCTCTAACTGCACTGAAAGGTGGTAATGATTTAAGGGGGTTCAATACAAATGCACTCTACATTTTTCAGATTAGTGAGTGTGAAAAAGAAAAAGCAGTATTCCTTCTTTGTCTTCAGTCGACATACATTATGTTTGTGATTTTAACATTGAAAAAACGTTTAAAAAAATGTCAAAGAGGCGTTTGGTATTGGGCACAGAATGAGATTTGAGCAACGCCTGTGAAGAGGTCTGTTTATCTGCCGAACACATCATCACAAAATAATTCTGAAACTACCATTAAATAACCATGTTAATGACACATAATCAACTGTAGATCCAAGACACTGGAGTTATTGTTTCCAGTGACTCCAGTGTTGTAAGGCACCGTGGGAAGATGGAACAGAGGCTAACATTCATCAGAAGTCGCCCTTTCTATAGACATGCTGTCCGTTGGTGTGAGTACTTCAACCCCCCAGTGGACATTTGTGACTAAATGAGAGTTTCAGACTTACAGTCGTTGTTATTGGACAAGCAAACCACTGACATGAAGGAACAATGAACCGTAGTGTTATGGAGCTGCTGTGAGGGATTGCAAAACCCAAATTCTATTGGCTCTGAAGGCGCTGAAACCCCCACCAAAAAAAGACAGTATCACTCTGTCCTGACTGTGTTGTTGGTTTATGTTCAGATTAAAATTGTCCTTCGTTTAATGATTTACCAGTTGAACAGTAAATCAAACTGATTTATGGCAGCCAGCCGTTGTTACGGCGCGATGGTGATGCACCGGCTTTGCTGAGGGTCAGAGACGGGTTAATTTGACCTTCAACGTGATTTCATAAGCAGTGATAACTGACACCATTATCTTATCTAGCTGTTCAATTCAAGAAGAATGGCTTCCCATAAGGGAACTGAAATAATCCCAAATAAAGCCACAATGCAGAAACTGTGAGGGGAAAAAACTAATTCCTCCCATAAATCAATAGCTTGTGAAACTGCCATCAGGTGCAATAGCTTGAACTAATTGTCTTCTGTATGACCTCATCAGTTCCTCACGTCTTAGTTGAGATTTCAACCTTCTCTCTTTGCAAAGTTACTTCTGCTATCGAGGTTTTGATGAATTCTTTTAGCCGTGGGTCTGTGTCGGTCCAGCCATGGGCCAATTTTCTCTGTTTTTTTTAGCTGTACTAATATAAAAGGCAATACAGATGTAATAAAAAAAAAACCAAGCTAAATCTTAAACACTCACCACTGACATGGTGTTGAACCGTTCAAACCATTCAGCAGTGGTTAAGGACCTGGCAGACACAACTACGAATGATGAAATCCACCAGCTCTCTCTGCTTCCATTCCTGTGGTATCTGTGGTGTTTCATTTCAAACCCTGATTTACTGCTGTGGAAAAACAGAAGCCATGAAGAACAGATGTGTGCGGCTTCCTCTGACCTTCATAATTGGATCACAGACGTGACTAATTTAACTCAAACTTGTAATATTTGGACTGGGGCAGTAAGAGACTGCGTTTTTAAAAAATCTTACAAATTAATGTCTCTGGATCATGTTAGACGAACAGAATGCGCACATACTGGCAACGTATGGTTACAGGAAAACTGTTTGTCCTCCATCAGCAGTGGCCATGTTGACTAGCCTGAGCATTCATGGCTGACTACGTTGATTCATCTGTAGCATAGCAGAGGGGAAAGGAGGAGGGTGTGAGCAGCACATACACGTGGGTGAATGACAGTGTCAGACCCTCATCCTGGCTCTGATTGGTTGTTTCTGACTGGGTATTGTTTTTCTGCAGGTGGCAATAGGAACAGTGGGAGAAGTAAGAGAAACTGATTGTGTTTTGTTGTGTGATTTTTTTTCTGGATTTCCTAACTCATATTATTCCATCACACCTTGGTAACAGTTTCACACACACACACACACACACACACACACACACACACACACACACACACACACACACACACACACACACACACACGCCTAGACATATATGAAAAAGGTTTCAGACTGCAGGTTTAATGGTCCGTTCCGACTTGATCATTGCTGATGTTTTTACTCCTTGTCATTTAACTAACCCCTGAATCCTGTAGAGGAGAAAACTGTCAATAGGTCTGACTTCATCAGTATCAGCAATGATCAGTTAATCAATGTAAACTGCTACTTAATGTCTTGATTTCTCCGGAATCAATGTGAATACCGGAATCTTTCAAACGACATCTAAATCTCTGTCCAACATCATAATGCTGTTTTGCTTTAATCTTTTTATTTGTGTGTGTATGTATGTTTGTTTTGTTTTGCTTAGTTTAATGCTAGCAAAAAATCACATAATATAGGGAGCTTGAATGAATCCGCATTTAATTTGTATGAAACAAAAGTGTGGAAAAGACTCAGAAATGTAAAAATTAGTAGCGAAGCTGTTAGGGCAAACTACATGTACAGTGTGTTAAAGGGTGAAAATAAAGCACAGACAGATAAGAAAAGTTTGTGAGGGGAAGTAAAAGAGAAGTTTTAAAAATACTTGATAAACGTGGCCTAAAAAGTGCAAAAAAAAGGTTATGTTTTGGTTGCAACAATAAAACCACATATTGCAGACATATCCACTTTCTTAGCCCATTGAGTTGTGTACTTGACGTCCTGAAACACGTCTCCTGGCGCTGTGTAAATATCTTTATATTCTGTTTGGCTCATATTTTTCTGTTAGGTCATTATGCTCTATTACCCATTATGATGTTTGAACAATAACGTCACAGGCTTTGTGCAGAACTGCTTAACAAGGTCAGCTTCAAGTTAATCCACCATACGTTTTGTTTTGTCACATCAGTGTTGCAGTCCAGGCTCTAGGCAACAAGTAGATGAGTCAAAACGTTCACCTGTTAGGTTTATTAACCCACATAATTTCCTACACCATCCTCCAGCAGCAACAGAGTCTCTTCGGATTGAGTAGTCAAAATGTTACATGTCTGTTAAATGTCTATAAACACATAACAGTGGGAAATGTGTTAATTTCTGGAAATGTATCGGTTTCTTTGCCGACGTTCGACAGGTTGCCTTGTTTGGAAATATGTGGATAGCTATTGGATAATTACATCATGGGCATTTATCTTTCAGTGAAAAGATTGGACTCTGATGGCACAAGTATGTTCCAAGATAACAAATTCAGGACACATTGGACTCATTACAGCTTGGTTCTGAAGCTATCACTGGCTGCAGGACCTTTGCCTAATGAACATTTTTTGAGTTTGCTGAAGAATGCTTTAGTTTTGGTGCAGAATTTTTTTTTCTCTTGGCCAGGAAATAAACAGACCGACAGATGGTGACAATTAGCTAAATCTCCTTATCTATTGCAAAAAAGCGCCCCATTCATCTGCTAACTAGCTGACTGAATCGCAATCAGCCAACCAAGTCTAAGCAGAGAGAAAAAGCACACATTTGTCCATCCCTCACAACGGCTGCTACAAACGCACGTCGTGCCTGACCATCACCCCCAAATCCACCTGTGAGCTCTGGCATCATGTGGTTTCTCTCGAGGATGACATATTGATCTCAACACATGCTTTGGTTTTAAATTATTCTTCACCAGGGGAAGTCAAACCACAACTTTTGCACAGAAGTAGAATTTATGTGTTTTTATTTGAGTTCTGTGCTGTGAAAACAAAAAGCATTCACCCGGTTAAATATTTCTTCAGTTATTTCTTTGCATTTTTGTGTCATATCTACATATCTCAGATAATTGGTAGTAGAATTAATATGAGACCAAAATCAGTTGAGTAAATACATGCCACAGTTTTCAAAGGACTTCATCTGTTGGAAGACGGCATTCCAGCCCGCCTGCTGTCTTTCTCCTGCACCGTGATGGAAAGACGGGACATTTTATTAACCTTTTAGCAAGGCAGCCTTTGGAATAACAGTCCCATAAAAGTCTTATCTGAAAAGGTATCATCACTGCCAACTAAAACTATCATCCCATCCAGACCCTGGTTCTCTCTCTCCCCCCTTTTCCTCTGACAGAGGAGTTTTAAAAAGTCCCCTAAGGTGTAAAAGTGTAAATTTATTCTGTAGTGGGTGGAATCAGGTTGGGATTTCATGAAAAACTGCAATGGCTGATAACCTGCTGCTGGATGTAAATCAGAAACCTTGGCTCACGATGGGAAGGATGAGAAATCTTGCCACACTCCAGTGGCATGAATCTACAGTGCCTACGAAAAGTTTTCAGTTCCTTGAATATTTTAACATTTTCACTGCTTTCGCCAATCGATCATGAGCAACACGATAGGTTGATGGAAGCAGTTTGAAAGGTAACACATGTAACACTTTTTAGGCTCTGTGTGACTTTCAGTCCTAGGAAACCACAACCATGTAACTAAAAATCTCAACAAACAAAGAAGATGTTCCCCATGGACTCTGTACGGTTTTTAAATTTTACTAAAGCACAACAATAAATAGTGTTTAAACTTTCAAAGGACACGGAGGTCAAACGGCATCGGGTCTCACTGGATAATGGTATTATTGCTCTAAATAACATTTTGTTCTCCTTTTTAAAGATCCAAATTGATACAGTCCTTGTTTTAAAGCAAGCAGTGAAGCAACAGTGAAATAGTATTGACCCACATGTAGTCTGTGGCTAAATGTCCTTCATGAACAACTGAATAGCAGCTTGACTGTAAGCCCTGGCCACCAACTCAGTGATACACAATGTTTGATTTCATAGAGGGATGTAGGTTTGGCCTTTAAAAGTCTACGGATTGCTTATGTTATATCAGACAACCTTCGTGTTCCTTTTCTTAGAAAACCCTCTGATTATGAGGATGGTTTTCTTCCGCACATGTTGATATGAATTTCTTACAAATAAGTTACTATTGTAATATGTGGTTTTAGTTTTTATAGGCTGGTGTTTAACAGTATAGCAGGGCTGTGTGCTTGGAAATTGCTGTGATTTTTCTTGTTGCTCAGCTGGGACCCATAACCCGAGTAATTTCATCCAGCCAGAACTCCAGCAATGCTGTGCTCTACTTTTAACTGCTCTAAATAATTCTTTTTATATTATGAATGTAATAATTCTGTAAATATAATTGTGCAATTTTGGAACTGAAAAAAGGCCTCAGGAGGTGACTTTTTCCAAAAGTGTCACAAAAGCAGCTGTAACTGTTGTATAGGCTCAAACCACTGGCTAAATATTTTCTTTTTACAAGAAAAGGTTTGATTGAGAACTTTAAATATAACTTTAATCTGCTTGAATGCTTTACCAATAAAATGTGATTTGGCATACTGGAAAGGAAACTAATTAATACAAATAATGTCTCGCATTAAAGAAAAAAAAAAATATATATATATATAACACCATTAAAAATAAAGGTCTTGGATTTTACTGTATGTCTGTTTCTGATAAGTTTCAACAAAAAACTCCCAACAAAAATATGTTATTTTGCTTTTTGGGTCTTGACATCTGTATAGTCCTGAAATTACAAGATGTTCATGGTTACTAAATATACCATAATCGACCATTTATTTAACATGCTGATTTATTTCTGTAGGGAAAGTTTTAAGGGGATAAATACGTCAGACTTTTAGCATTTTAGTCTCAAGCATGGTCAGCTCAAAATCGAACTGCTTATGTACTGTCATGAGGTTTTTGGGGTTCTTGGTTGGGGGAGAAAAGTCCGTCATGTCGGCTTGACCATTCAGAACCTTAAGCCAAATCAATGCCAAGGAGTCAGAATGTGATCACCAAATTAATTGTTTTGTACTCTAAATTGTAATAATCAGCTTCTCCTAAGGTGCCATACTGTATAAATAAATACGTAATATTATTTGTTTTAGTGTTATTATCTTTGCAACCATTTGTCATCCCACACACTCCAGTTTCCATGTGTCCCCATCCCATGAGTTTCAGAGTTCATGCTCACTGTACCTGAAAGAGAAAATGAATCTGTGTGATATTTTCTTTAAAAAAACTATTAGGTCTTCTGATAGTGTTGGTATTATCCAATCCCCAAGTAGTACGACTCTTCAATAAAGACAAAACCAAGAACAAACTGCTTTGAAGATATTCATCGCTTTTATTTCATTTACTCTGTTCCGCCACACAATGACTATTAGCAGAAACAGAGGAAGCCAGAGTGAGATGAAAAAATCTGACAGTTCTCTGAAGAGCCTCTATCCGTTTCATTATCGAGATGGAAAGCTTTGTCCTACAGTTTTGGATTATTATAGGTATTATTGAGACTGGCCAATAGACCCGATATCCAATTAGTTTTACAGTAAAAAGATCCCTCAAATCCGTCGCTCCCACAGCTGACTTCTTTTTACAATAGTAGTGTTTAGAATCATGAAGATGAAATATGAAAACACTGTTTCATATTTCTTTGTGTCAAAAAATTGAAATGTAAAAAAAAGAAGAAATGAAAAACAACCTTCTTTGAGGAAAAAAAGACAGAAAATGAAAAAAATTCTGCTTCTTGAATTGGCCACACAAAAGCAGCAAGAAATGTATTCAGGAAAAAAGAAGCTAAGTGCAAAGGAAGTAGGGTTCAATACAGTCTGTGCCGAAAGAAGAGCCAGTGAATAGATGAAAAACATGAGACACTGCTGTCTACACCATGAATAAAATAACCTAAGTGAGCCTAGGTCACTTAGGTTGCTACACTGATACCATCACCACACGTCATGGTCATGGAAAACAGCATTACTTTTCTTCTTTTCTTCCTTTACTGAGCGATTCCTGCAATCAGATCACCTCAAGAAGAAGTGAAGAACTGCTCTGTGAGAGCCAAGTTAGCAGCGATGCTGTTATTCAGATAGAGGCAGTGAGGTGAAAATAATCCAAGAAAGAGTTAGCAGTATTGGCACAAAACTTGGAGCCGAGTGCTACAAGGAGCGAGACAGACGGGCTGCTAAGAGCCAAGTCATAGGGGAGTGTGAGGAGTTCGTGAGAGACTGAGAGCCACTAGATATGACTAGAAGGAAGGAGGAGAGGTTAGACGGGACAGAAGCGTGCTTTAAGTAAGACTGTCTTAGCCTTACTGTGCTCTGATGGAAATAGATGAGCATAAATTCAACCCCTGATCCTAATTGTGTGAAGCTGTGATGTAAAAATAAATGTCCAATAGCAGTATGTGCTGAGACGCTATTTAGTTTGTCGTGAAGATGGCTTGATGTCTCTATTAAACATAAAAACGAAGCATTGTGTGCAAGTGCCAAAGGTGGTGTTGCTTAAGTTGCTGTCAGACTGTTTCCTGTGTTGTTTCCATGCATTCTGGCATAGTGACAAACATGCTAAGTGTGTGTAAATGTAAAGAAACGAAGTCGATTTTTTACTTGGTCCTGTCACATCCTTTGGCTGCCAGCTGTTACATAAGAGACTCATTTCCTCTCTTTCTTACTATCTCACTCCATAGTGACTAATCTCTTGTCATATAAGTAGTTCTGCTAAACGGGAACATTGGTTTCCACGTTCTCCACGTGTGTGTGCATGTGTGGGTGTATGTGTGTGTAAGTCATTCTAAATAAAGTAACCGTTTGTTTCAACCGTCTCTCTTGATGGGCAGGTCTCCTCCTACAGGATCTTTTCACCTGTTGCTGGGCGACACAGCAAACATGTACTGGCACTATTGACACTGACATAATTTGAAATAACTTGTGTGCACACTGCTGGTGACGGCAATTTAAACAGTATCTCAGCTCAGCGTCCACATATTTCATACAAAAAATACAACTGTGGAGAAACTGCTGAGTCCAAGTGTGATCACAGCTGATGTGATGTTGTATCACCGCGCTGTTTAATTCTAGTCAAATCCCAGTTTAAGTTCCTCTAAAAAGCACACAATGTGCTAAGGTGAATGGATGTGACAATTTTGATTTAATTTTTTTGGATTTGCGTAGTGAATTTCCATTTGAATCAAGGGTGTCAGATTAGGAGTATCAGGATGGAATATGTTGCTTTTACTTTGACACAGTTTTATTTATTTATCTTAACCCTTTCATGCATGACTTATGATCCTTTGTGTCAGGATTATTTTTTTCCCAAAATTTTCTTTGATTTTCTTAAGGTATAAAACAAAAAGGTAGGAAAACCTTTTTTTGTAACATTTTTTTTTCTTTTTTAGGTGATCAATTGTAATTTTCTCCAAATACAAAGTTGTTATTTGAAACATACATCAGTAGTATTGTTCATTAGGCATTATCTGATGTCACAATATTTTTTTTTTATCTTTGTCTACCAATACAATTGGTGTTCTTTTTTGTCTGTCGGCCATATTGGATTTAACAAAAAGTAATTTCTTGCATTTGCAGCTGATGACCAGTAGTTGATGGTGTATTTTATGATGCATTAGTGTCCACCTCAGTGGCCTGTGTGCATTTATAACATAAAAATCCACAAGAAGCACAAGAAAATGCCTTTTAGACAGTCCACTGTAGTGACCACTATGCATGAAAGGGTTAAGGTCATGATCAATGATTAGGATGATTTTCAAGAAATAACCTGTTTTACCATTTTTCTTCAAAATTTTAAGTATGAAGCATATTCACTGAGATGGGTGTTAAAAAAGTTCGAATAGCGTTTTGTATTGCTTTTCCCAAGGAAGAATTTTCCACGCTCAGCTCACTCCTAAGTGCTATAAAACCGACCAGAGTAGGGACATGAGAGTGTTTCAGCAGGTTAAAGACCGTGAAGTAGCAAGAGGAACAATAGCGGTGGCTGAAACGCCAAAGCAGGGACCTATTGGAACTGTGGAAGCCATCATTTAGAGAAATAATGCAACATGAAATTGCTGCGTTAGGTTTGGCAGGAGTGTTTGTCCTCTTCGCCACTGAGCGTGCGCGCTCCTGTGTGTGTGTGTGTGTGTGTGTGTGTGTGTGTGTTGGCGTGCACATGCGCATGTGCGTGTCGAAGCACGTGTACGTATGATGCATCGTGTGTGGCTATATTTGTAGTCTGAGAGGGGAACAGTGCTTTCTGTTTGATCATAGATCAGAGGCGCAGCACGGCCATTAGCGTTCTGTCATTATTTATTGATGAAACAACAATTTCAGTAAGACCTCCAACCTCCTCCTCCTCCATCAGCTCACTCCTGTAAATCAAAAGGAGAGCTCAGATCTTTAGCAAACAGATGAGCATTAAAGATGACTGTAAAACCCTCTGATTTATTTATCTGTTTTTATTCAAATAACAGTCATTCGTGGACAGTAATACCTGAGATTTTGCTCGTGCTCTACCTCAAAATGCAGTCATAAATACATATTCATGTACACAACTTGCTACACACATGGAATCCATTAGATAAAGCAAATATTTGCCAGAGTAACCGCTTTTCAGTTACCATGAGAAATACTGATTCACATGGTACCCAGTGTTCACTTTAGCCCCATCAGCTGGGCCTGTTTTCTCTTTCAGCTGTCACATCTCATTTGCTGTTATTTTGCCCACAGCAACGTAGGCACAGGGCCCTCAACGCTCTGTCACTACTGTTGGTGCTGCTTGGACGTCCATAAGGCAACGATGAGGTCATATTAGTTAAAAAGGAACATCCTTCTCTGGGCAAAGTCAAAGAGGACAACCAAGCCGGCCATAAGTGTTTTTCGGGAAAAGTTCTGCTGATCTTTGCGGTCTTGTTTCATAACTTTCAGACCTTATGGACGTCACAGCTTATGCTCGCACTCCCTTCTCTGTTCTCGGCTACAATTCACGTTTTGTCGGCTTTAATCAAACTCCGGTTTGTTTTCCTGGGAAGTCGAGTTTGTTTGAGGAGAGAAAGTGGTTCACCTTGTTTCACTCCCGCTTTCACACATGGTTTTCTCAGTTTCGCCTGTTGTTGTGGGAACTGCTGGTGTCTTAGGAGACCGAGACGAGTCCTCTAAAGAGCTGGTCCACTCGTCCTCTGCGCGAGACTGCATCAGTGTGTTTGTGTGAGACTATGTCAAAGACGGACACTCGGTCAATGAAAACCACAGCGAGTGCTCGTGTCATTTTTCTTGCTTTGATTCATTTTTCTCTCCGAAATGAGCGCGATTCGGCCGACGTTTTCTATCAAAGCTGAAAGGCGAAGCAGGGCAGTCAGGACATGTTAAAACGGGTGATTTCTTATAAAACATTCTAATCATCCACCATGACTTTAACAATAGACTCAGGAGCAAATAGATGGATTCTGCATTTAAATATAATTAAAACTAAGCAATTTGATACTGCTCAGTCTTTAACATTAAGGAAGAGACAGGATGGCAACTGTTGATTTAACAAATCAAAACTTTAATTCTTTTTGCCTTCCAGCTTGCCCTTTCACAATACCGTTTTAGGGAAAATGAGTTAGAGAAGTGTCACTTAGGTAGTTAATCATAATGTTAAAGAGGCTTTTTTAATACATTTCATCTCAAGGTGATGGGTCACCAACCGCTTCAGACAAGTAGGCAATTTGCTGTTACATAGAATGGCGTTGTAGTAATTGGTAAGTTTCATTCTCTTTATTTCCTGTCTTAATAAGTCTGCTCTTTTTACCCAACTGCTTTGCTTAAACATTTTCCGCAATTGTTTGTACCTCTTCTGCCAAGATGGGACAACTGAGAAAGGTCTTACCCGCTCTGTGGAGGTTACTGCAGTTTGAATTTAGAAGTACCTTCCCATTCTTGTGTGTTTCCCGAAAATCTCTTATCGAGATTTTGCTTAAACAAAGTCCTTACCATCATGCTGCTGCAGCTGTTTTTTCATGAAAAGACTGGAGGTTTTGCTAAACCTTACTATGGAGGGCATCTCACCTCTTGAACTTTTCACCCCCATGGCTTGTGCATCCACTTTATGGTCTTTTTATGTTTTCTATGTACCTTTTTAGTATTTTTGTTTAGTTCCTTTGAGAGGTTGAATTCATATTTTATTTCAGTCCACCTCATATTCCCCAGGCCTTGAAGGAGATTGTTCTTTTTGTTCTGGGTCTATTTTGTTGCTGTGAGCAGTCGCCAGTGGTGGAGAAAGTACTCAAAAAATGTACTTAAGTAAAAGTACAAATACACAGTCAAAAATGTACTTAAGTAAAA
>CAEGAF010151920.1:0-11889 GCA_903067075.1 Micropoecilia bifurca
CGCCCCCCCCCCCCCCCCCCCCCCCCCCACGCCCCCACACCCCCCCCCCGCACCCCCCCCCCACCCCCCAGACCCCCCCCACGCGCCACCCCCCCCCCCCACGTCACCACCCCCCCCCCCCCCACACACCACCCCCCCCCCACCCCCCCCCACACCACCCCCCACCCCCCCCCCACCACACCCACACCCCCCCCCCCCCCCCCCCACTAGCTACATTTACAGTGCATGAATAATTGGCCTGTGTGAGGCCAACTCTTTGTAGTTTTACAGGTAAACTTAGAGGAGGCCTCCAGCGGGGGCATAAACACCACCGTTTTAGTTCAAAGCTAAGCAACACATCGTGCTTTAGGCTGGATGGAGGAGCAGACAAGGAAAGGGTGTAGAGGTGGAGGGGTGTTTAATCTGCAAGATGCTGCCTGCATCGGGGCGCCAGCGCTCCAGCACCTGCCGCTTTTCACCCGCCGGCTTATTAACGGCTCAGCATTTTCCCTGATGTTGAGAGAAAGCCCAACATCTGTTTCCAGTTAGCAAGCGTTGCTGCTGCTGCTGCTGCTAATGTGGCTCCTGTTTGTGTTTTTACAGAGTTTCTGGGGGCCGTTCCAGTCGGGCAGGACAAGCAGGAGGAAGGTGAGGGTTTGTCTGACGTGGCATGGAAAACTCAAGGGTTTCAAACTGTTCAATTAGTAAATGTACCAAAAGAAAAAACAGCATTAATTCACTTCTCAGCGTGCATGAACCTCATGCACTTCACAGTTGATTTACATAGTTTAGGTGAAGCCATAATATGGGTAATTATATTCAAATTAGGTTTTCATTTGGTGAGCTTTGTTTCTGTTATTTAATATGAACAACAATCAAAAGTGTCTTTGTTCAAGATTAACGTGAACTAATCTGAAATATGTTCCTTAATATGAAAAGCCGCTTTTCTTATTCTTTAATTTAAAGGTAAAACACGCTGTTTTAAAATATAGAAAGAGATGTAGTGTCCTTGTTGTGTTTGCAATGAAAATTTTGGATTTAGGTTTCATATATCTTAAGATTCATTGCAGCATTACTTGAAGAGTAGAATTTGATGCAAGTAGATTCAGTTAAAAAAAAGAAATAACTTGTCATAAAAAGTTGGTCTTCCCTATAGGAACAATTCGACCTTTTGAGCCGTTGGTATAAAAGTGAAAAGGTCTTAAAATAGTGACCTTTAGAACACAAAAAATGTTCAAAATAATTTACAGCACAACATTTAAAGTTGAGCTTAAATACAAACAAGAGTAACAACAAGACTGCTTTATCGTTAAATTACTTAAAGTAGTTTGCCAAAAATATAAAAACATTTAATTCTAAAAGCACTTACGACTAATCTACATATCTAAAAAAAAATTACTCAGACATGTTGTTATGAGACTGAATTGTTTTTGATTTTGATTAAAAAAGACAACAAAAAACAAGATTCAGTTCCCTTTTCAACAACTCAGACTTTTAGGGCGTCAGCGTTGGCAATGAAAACAACAAACTCCTTTACTTTTTTGTATTGTGTTTGTTAGATTTAAAATATAAAAGCAGAAAGCAAAGAAATGAAAATACCGCAGACAAAGCAGAACTGGAGAATATAATATAGTTGTGATGAGTCAGAGATTTAAGGTGCGTGATGAAAGCAAATACTCCAGACTGGTAGAATGTATCAAGTTTGTGAAAATGTTTTCACAGAAATAAAATTAGCATAATGTTATAAATGTAAAATTGTAAGAGAATGGTTTTCAGCCTCAGAAAAGAACATTAAATTTGATCTAAAAGAGAAAACCAAGTTCCAGTTTTATTTACCAGCTTCTGTGAGACTTTCAGAAAAAAAATCACCATCTCTTAGAAAGATTCTGTATTTGTATTTCAACTTAACTAAAAAGACTTTAGCCAGTTAGAGGACGGATTGAATTTAAAGTGGGAAATAACAGTTTCTGTACAAAATGTACAGAAACTCATCATCTGATGCAGCCTGATAAGGTACAGATGTAGAAGAATATTCCACGTCATCTTCAGAAAAAAAAACATTTACACTAGAAATATAACCAATGGGTTGACCAAGAAGTCATCCTTAGCTTAGTTGAACATGGTGAACCTAGTCATTATGAATTAGTTTTGTATAACTAATGGGCCAATGATGCTTTCTTGTAGAGTCTTTCAACTTGATTTTGTGTTTAGTACCAATCTGTGCTTACATGGAAACACAAATATATGAGCAGCTAATGTAAGAAAATATGACAATAACGTCACAAAATGACATAAAACATGTTCAACAAGTTCAACAAGATTATGCAAAGTTATTTTGGCTGCAAGTTCCCATAGATTATCTTGAGTTACTTTCAGGCCAAACTGTGTCACTGTCCTAGCTAAGATTAGTTTATTTTCTGTTGTTTCTCCCTGCAGCAGCTGCAGTATCTGATAATGTGAAAGCAGAGGCCATGACCAACTTGAAAAAGCTGGTTCGCAACAGAAGGAATGTCCCCGTCGTGGCTGTGCCCCAGTTCAAACGTATGCCCGACTTCTGGGGATGGTACAAATACTTTATGGACACCCACAACCAGGAGGGGGTGAGTGGAGCTTGTTTCACATCATTTATTCATTTTTATGCCAGTCACGATTACGAAGCTCCTCACTTTTTTCTTAAAGAAATCCATCAGATTGCATTATACTGTTGTATTAAAATGCCTTTTTCCCCATTGACTGCATTAAATAAATAATTTCAGGCAGTAATATTGGATTGTTTTTCTCAACGTTCCTTATCTTCAGTTCTGATGACAACAATGAATGATTTATTGCTCAGATCTTGGTTGCATAAAAGTATTAATATGCCTTTACCCTCTTTAAATATTTAGATATTTTTCAGTGCTGTATGCCCAGGACATTTATGTTGTTTAAGTCTGGCTCATTTCCTGCTTCAAATACAGAACATGCTTAAAATGGTCTTGGATTTTAAGCTTTTGATTATGTATTAATTATTTTAAATCCAATTTCAGTGGTTTGTAAATTGTTTGAACCATCATTATGCTAATTTCAGCTGCTTTGGCCCCTGTTGTTCAGGTGGAGGACTTGGATCGTCTGTATCTGGCCTATTTGCAAAACAAGCACAGGTCCGAGGAGGGGCCCACCTTCAACCACTACCTCAAACACCTCAGTGAAATATACAGAACCTGTGCTGAGTCCGATGACCCAGAATGCATTGCAGAGTTTACCAGCAAGCCCAAAGCTGAAGTGGTCATGCCTGCCCCTTTCAAGGCTGCTTCCATCAGAACATGTGACCCCTATCTTGACCCTTACTGCCTCTACCCCCTTTCCTCCAAGGCTCCAGAACCGGCTCCAGCTAAGGTACCAGCTCCCATCCTCGCCCCTGTGCTGCCCATGAAGAGCCCCAGTGGTTACTACCATTATGGCCCAGTCTTGGAGCCTTTCCTGAGCCATGAGCAGCAGTCTGAGCTGCTCAGGATATGCCAACCTGAAGATGTAGAATGCCTGCAGTACCACCTGAGAGCAGCGTTTGGGTACCGCCCTGTGCTGGGTCCTGCTCCATCCTACTCTGCCCTCAACTGCGACCCCAAGGACCCGTACTGCAAGCCCTCTTTGGTGCAAAAGGCCCCCAGCGGCTTCTACCACCTGATGTACACTAGCTGTGACCCATCAGTGGATCCTCTTTGTGCCAGTAAAGCTGCTCCTGCTTCCCTGGCAGCTGGGGAGGCTCCTACAGAACAGCACTGCAACCCTCTCTTTGACGCCGGCTGCAACCCTCTGAGCGCTACAAGGCTCGCTAGCCTCACCAAACCCGTCCTCGGGTTCGCCCCTAAACATGCACTTCCTGCGGCTCCTCTGACTTGTGACCCGCGAACCAACCCGTACTGCATACTGGCAGCTGCTGCCGCCCTGCGCAGGCCCTCTCCACAGCTCCCCGAGCACCAGGTCTGAACCCAAAGTCCTCTTCTTAGGTTTGAATTACTTCTTTTTGACTAGTCCTCTATAGTCATGCTAACATATGACTTATTAAAATATGTAGTAAAATGAAATGGGTGTTGAATAATGCTTTAATTTCTTTCTTTAGTCATGAATCTGCTTTGCATTTGTTTTGAAACACACACACAAACCAAAAAAATCAACCAGGTCCGCTACCAGCTTGGCGTCCGCGGCAAGACCAAGGAAGGCTACGACTGCTATATGCACTATGACAAGGATTGCAGCCCAGTCAAGTCTGGTTCTGAAGCTCCTGACGAACCCTTCTGCCACCCTTACGATCCCAGTTGTGCAAAGTTTACTCCACCTGGCGGCATCGAGGCCCCAAAGCCCGGAAAGGACGGCATTATTCTTCCGGATCCTGACTGCGACCCCGAGTATGACTACAGCTGCAGATTGCGCCGCGTCGAACCCGCCGCCTCTGCCGATGAGCCAATAGCTGATGAAGAAAATGGTGCAAAGGAAGCTGTTGTCCACCAATATGCTGTCCCAGGCTTTGAGGACTTCCTCCAGGGTGTCTTGAGCAAGCACAAGTAAATCTTTCCACCAGCTAGGCAGTGTTACAGGCGGGAATTAAGTTCATATGAACTTTGCAAGGCAGGACATTTTTATATTATCTTTGAGACCTTAGCAAGATTCAAAAGCAAATCCCAAAATAATTCAGCTTCAAACAGCAAATCAGTCTTAAGTTGGTTTACTATATGTCAAAGATTGAGCCAAACAACACATAGTGGTATTATGAGAAAATTATTCATGTTTGGATCTTTGTAGAAAAGACATGTATGTGTAATAGAGCTGTAGAATTAGTCAAGTCGTGTCAGTGGGAAAGATGTTGTACATTATCCACAATGTATTTAATGTTTTCTTCAGTCTTCAGTTACATAAAAACTCATTAAAACTCACCTGTTCAGTTTCTATCACGTTCTTGATAAAAAAGATTGACTAAAAAAGACGATTAGATTTTTTTGCAATTAATAAATCGTGTCACAGAAACATCTGTTCAGAAGCTAAAGATGAATGTGACCATGTTTAGGTATGGGCTAATATTTTTCATACTTGACTCTGTAGCAGAGAGTTTATTCAGAGACTTGTTTCACAACATGCGACTGCCAGCTGTTGTGGATAATGCCATTATATTCCTGAAGCAGATGGCGCGTCTTGTTGGGCTTTCACCATTTTATGTTCCAAATAACTTTAATAAAACAGCTCATTGTTGCATCTGTATGGTTAAGCAAAAATGTGTATATTTACTATATTATAGCCTCTAATAAGTTACAAAAGTGCTAACATAATTCATTCAAATGTGTTGTATTATCTGCTGTATGTATCTTAGTGGGATTTTGTGACAGACCAACACAAAATATTGCATATTTGTAAAGTGGAAGTAATTTTTTAAAGAAAATCCACTGCAACCATTTCTCTTTCAAAGACTCTAAATAAGTAAAAAGAGTCCAGGGGTAAACATTAATCATAGATTTTACTAGTGTGGCTTTTATGAAAGAACTGCCAGGAGAAATACTTTTGCAAGACAGTATAAATCAGAATCCCTGCCTTTTGAATGTTTCACTGTCTGAAAAACTAAATTCCAACAGTAAAATTGAGCATAAAAACAGCCATGGTCATGCAGCAGTCTTCCAGCTATAAGCTACAGCTGAACTTGTATTTTTTATAATTCAGGTTTTCAGTTGCTTGTTCCTCGCAACATTTTTTGAATACATTTTTCATACTGTATCAATTTCAAACAGTCTTCAAGGACAAAACGTACGAGTCGGTTTCCTCAGGTAAACAAACAAAAAGGACGTCTAACCTCAAATCTAATTTTTTGTTTTTACAATTTTACCAACACTCTGCCACAATGGAAGCAGTTAAAGCTACGCGAGTATCTGGGAAATTAATTATGGGGATTTAATAACCTCATTTATTACTTAAAATATAGGAAATCCTGCAACAACAGGCGTAGAATGAAAAAAAAACGTAGCGCAGGGAAAGTCATTCGCAAAGTTTACATTAATAAGTTTGACGAACTGCTTGGAAATTACTTTGTGTATTGCTTGAAGCAATTGGAAGTCATAGCTGCACAGTATTAAACTTCCATTGGTGTTGGAACCTTTAATGCTAAGTTGCAGTGTAGTAGCTACAAGCATCACCTCTGAACAGTTTATATTCTTTAATGTAACCATGTAATGCTATAAAATGAGTGGGAAAAATTTAAACAATTCCCCTTTTCTTAATATTTAAGCATCAAAGAGCATCTGTGGTAAGGATGAAAGTTTATAAGCAGTTTACAACAAGATAAAATATCAAAATTGATCTGACTACAGGACATTTTTCCAATATTTATTAAATACCATAAGAATAATTCTACTGTTTCCTAGTCCAAAATGGAGACATTGTCTAAATAACAACTGTGGGCTAATAAAATACCAGATTTAGTTCCTTGTTTATTGGTCAACATTATAAAGTTCCTGCATATTGAAGGCAAACAAATCTGACAGATTTAAAGACCCACAACCACTGAGAAAAATGGCAACCTAAAGATTGAGGATCCTGAAAGACTCATATGTTGCTAACTCCAGTAAAGTGCCTCTTTTCATTAAAAAATGATCCTGTTTACAAAGTTACTTTACTTTTAATTCTGGATTCTAATTGTCAAAAGATTATAAGATCTCATCATTATCACATCTATCCCAACTTCTGCACATTTATGACACTTGCAGCAAAACAGGGCAAATATTCCAAATCTTGTCTCTGCAAGCTGTTAAAAACTGATGACCTAAGTAATCCTGAAACATTTGTATTGTTCCAATAAATTAGATTTACTGTGCCGTTACTGCGCTGCGCCATGTAGAGCTACAGTTCCAGTTTGCTTTTTTTATGTCTGAATTATGCATCATTTAAATTTTATTTTTGCAATGCTCTAATAAAAAGCTATGGTAGTGTTCAGGTTAGGGTAAGAAATTGCGCTAAAGATAAAGTTTTACAAAAAAAAAGTGCTTACATCTCAAAGTGATATGCAGCACATTATAGTCACTCTGTAAGAGTTGGATGAAAAATAAATAAATACAAATATTTAAACCACTCCACAGAATTATGCTTTCTAAAATAGCTCAAAGGTATATTTTATGGAAGGCAAAGATCTGGACGAGTTTGACATCCAGAGAGATGAAGAGTAGCGGCAGGAGAAAACACTCTAAAGGATTATTTCCACACTGCATCACCAGAGAAGATATTTGTTGTGATGTTTATGAGAATTTGTGGCCCAAAAGCCAAGAATGTCAGCAGGTTTAAAAAAACTGAACTGTAATTCCTTCAGCACTGCATATATTGTTTTCCTTAAGGAAATTTTAAGTTTTCAGTGGTACTGTTTTTTTTACTTTGAGGTTTGTTTGAATCTTGTCTATTCTCTTCCTGTTGGTCTCCTACAATTACACTTCACAACTGTTGTCATCAAAACTTCAGCTGTAGTTTATAACAGAGTACTCTGCTATATTGGCGACATGACGAAGCAATTTGACTGTCTTATCCGTAGACAAAGAGACAATGACTTGTCATTCTGAGGTACAGATAGTGACATGTTCGTTGACACATTTATTCTTGAATGACAAACTAAGGATTTTGAGAAAAAGACTTAACTTTTGTAGGTAATTCATGCACCAAACTACTGAGAAAACTGCAATTAGACTTTTTTCCCAAAGAAACAACATTCAGTAGATGATTATATTTTTGTTTTTAGATAATTTTGGAACAGGAGACCTAATGTTTTCATGCAGCTTCCACCAGATGGTGATCTCATGAGTTCATGTTCTCTTGTCTACCATCTGTGTGACTAAATCTGGCACACCTTCACACTGTGATTCTCACGTCTGTTTTAATAAAAAAAGAAAAAAAACTCAATCAGTAAACATCTTTCTTTTAATCAAGCGCTTTACGCAGCGCTGGTTGGATCATCAGAACGCCTCCTCAGCTGTACGAGAGAAAAACATTTCATAATCCGAAATGCACACAATAGTATTATTATAGATGAAACTCTGATATGTTTAGGTGAGAAATTGAATTTTTATTGAAGGTCGTCCTGGGGAGCAAAGATCAAACTGTGTGTGAAGGAGAAAAAGAAAATGTTTGGAATCAATTTCACGCCCCTGTGAAGAATAATTGCGTTGGATTTTAAGCGTTATGATATTAAGATAAGCGCCTTTTAGTGTGTCGCAGTGGAACGCATTTAGTCTAGTGGTTTATCACGGCTGTCTGCTTTGTGTTAATTACTGAATAAATGATGAACTCATCTGCCATGAACACACCCTGCAACTGTTTGTTTGTTAGATAGATAGATAGATAGATAGATAGATAGATAGATAGATAGATAGATAGATAGATAGATAGATAGATAGATAGATAGAAAGAATAACAAATAAAGACTTTTTTAAAACTTGCTCATCTTCTTGTCTCAGGGAAAGAGTTTATTAATTATGTAATTTGTTTTCATCTCCATACTTACCTTCAGTACAACCAAAAGAGCAATTCCTAAAATTTTTGGCATGTCTTTGTGTGTTGTTACATCCCTAGTCGCTATGGTTCTGCAGTGTTTTCGACTGGCTCATTGTGGCAGGCAGCTGGATTTGGACTTCAGCTGATTCTTCTCCAACAGCACTAGTGATAATTGCTAATAGAGTGGAAATCAATCGGACTTCTTCTCTTGTTTCTCATCCAAAACACTTCTCCAGCTCTGAACATGGTTGGAAGTAACAAGCTAATAAGTTGTAGACAAAACAGAATAGAAGTAACATTAATGGTGGGTTTTAATTATACAGTAAAACACCCAAGAATGTTTTAGAAGCTTAATAAATGTGTTTTTCTGAAAGGCTCAAGTAAGTTGTACAGCTTCAGAAGAATTTTATTTTGAAGAAATGGTTAGTGAACATGATCCTATTCCTCAGGAGTGTGTGACCAAGCTGGTGACCATCATTAAGAGGGGTAATGCATTGTTTTAGACACTACTGAGGTCTGTTTGTTGTCTTGTTTCTTCAAATGTCACGAAACAACATAAAACAATAGTCATTAACAGAATAAACTCTCTGGCATTGGCAAGGAGGATTTGGTTTTTAATAGGAGCTTCTCAAAACATACATTTTCCTTTCAAATTTAACACAATTCCTAGGAAAATCAATAGGATTTTCAATGAATGTTGGATTCATCATCAAGAGGTGTTACAACAAAAAGAAAATCAAACATAAATAATTCAATTTGTAAGTCAGAAAGGACATATTTTCTGAAAATATTTCTCTAGAAACATCTGTTAACAGAATATTTGAAGACTTTAGAGCTGTTGCCTCGCAACCAAGATACTACTTGCACAAAGGTTTCACAACACACTGAAACTCTAGTGTCTACTGCAATAGTTAGTGAACAAAACAATGGTCTCACAAGGTAATGACCATGAATTTTCAAAATGAATGCTCAAGGACTGCCTCTTATTCCACTTATTTCGCACATAAATCTGTGAAACTATCCTTTTTGTTATTCAGCACATTGATATGCGAGTAAGATATACTGGGACTGATTGAAAGTATCTCAAATGATTAATCACAAGCTTTAATAAAAGTTGTTTTAAAGATAGATCTCACAAGGATTTAATGCTCAGTTTCACACAATTTGATGTCATTGCTAAAATGTTTAATGTTTTGTTTGCAAATACATGAACTACTCATCAAAGCTGAAAACCCCCATCTAGCTTTATAACAAAAATATTCAGACATGTATTTTATGGTAGAAAATACATGTCTCATCTTATAACTCCAAAACTAAAAGTCACATTAACAAAATTGATGTGGCAAAGTTTAGAAAGATCCTCCAACAGCTGAAACAAAAGATTAGTCTGGAATATTTTTCACCTGAGAGCTATACTGCATTACCCAAAATAAATCTATCTACAATCAACTCTGAGCCAAATAAAACCTAGCAGAAGATGCGCAAAACAAATTATGGTGGCAGATTTTAGACTTTTTTGCCCAATTACAACATAATAGCTGGCTAAACATCACTAAATACAGTACAAAATAAAATTGGCCATAATTTTGAAACCATAAAAAATTACACAATTTTCTTCTTACTGCCAACTACAAACATGATACTGATGATGTCTAGCGAGTTTTTTCAACGTCCTCCTCAATGTGGCACTAAAAAATTACAAAATTTATGAGAAAGTTTTTCATATTCCTTCACCTCGTCACGCAACTCCAACTTTTTCATTCGACTCTGCTCACAAGAGCGTAGCAGCTTTAGATTAAAACTAAGATTTAAATAAAACTCTCAGTTTTTGTTCTGCAAAGACGTTTTGCTGTCACAGAGCAAACAGTTCATCTTCGGTCTCAATTTTACCTAAGACTTATATTCTGAAACCATCCTTCATTCAGAGGTACACTGACTGACCTAATGGACATATTTATTAATAACTCACAGGCAAATGCACTTTTCAGCTGACCAGATCTGAAGTGCTGCTTTAAATGGACTCCCAAGCTAAAGCAGTGTTGCTGGCTGTGCTGCAAGCGTTTGAAGTTGGTGGCCTTTTTTGAAGCTGAATAAAACATAAAAAAAACTCCTTTTATCACCTGAACAGGTCGGAGCGACTGCATGTAAAATGGAATTTCATTTTATTTTCTTTGCTGCTATTGCTGCTTGAATGAGGGGGGCAATAAAATGAAAAGGTACAGTAGGGCTATAAATTGACAGGGTCTTGCATTCAGCAGCCTGTTGGGACGGCCACACTAGTTCTACACATTGGGATTGTGTTTTGTGGTTCTCCCTGTTTTCTGCAGTGTGATGGCGTTTAGGAAGGGCGATGGAAAAATCTGATGTTTTGCACTGTGGGAGACTGAAACTGATGTGAGAAAAGCAGGAGTGAGTCATTTAAGAGGTCAGCGTTGCTACAGCTGTGTTTTTGAATTGATGAACTTCCTGATTTAAATGTGCTTCATGCTGCCGTCTGATTCAAATCAGCAACCAGTTGTGTGAGAAAATCGTCTGCAATTATTTAATTTGTCCAATTCTGGTTAATTTATGACTCCTAGGTTATTTAAATGAAAAATACACCTGTACTGGTCTTGACTTTATTATGTTATCCAGTGGTAAAGGCCACATATGCAGCTATGTGTGAAAAAGAGTAATTGTTTTCAACTTATGAGTGTCTCTGCCACTTCATGTCTGTGGTAGGTCTCATAAAGAAAACAAGCAAGGAAGGAAAAATCCACCGAGACAATACTGTGTTGAAAAGTGCTGCTTGTGTTTTGCAACTACAACAAAAACATGTAGCTTACAAATACAAGGGTTTTCACAGGAAAAGGAAACAAATGTTTAAGAAAACTAACATCTTGCATAGCTTTCTCTCTCTGAGTCAAGGTTCTCAAGTCTAGTTTATTTTATAAGAATATAAAAAAAGAGGTAATTTTTTGTGGTCCAACTAACTAGTTTCCTTTCTGTTTCTACGGAATCAGGGAGAAATAAACAAGAACCAGCACACATCAGATCTTTCACAGTAACTTGTAATACAAACTTAAAAAATCCAATATTGTAGTTACTATAGAAGAATTCCTAAAAGAATATATTAGTAATAGTTTTTGTCTTTCAGTTCAATCTGAGAGGCAAAAAGCAGAATGCATTCCACTGTTACCCAACAACCTTGATGGGCTGAGGGTAATATGGTAATTTTGTTTTTTATTCTTCTCTATAATGAGGCTGCACAGTGGCGCAGTTGGTAGAGCTGTTGCCTTGCAACAAGAAGGGTTAGATTCCCGGTCCCAGCCTTTCTGCATGGAGTTTGCATGTTCTCCCTGTGCATGCGTGGGTTTTCTCCGGGTTCTCCGGTTTCCTCCCACAGCCCAAAAACATGACTGTTAGGTTAATTGGTCT
>CAEGAF010151929.1:0-21303 GCA_903067075.1 Micropoecilia bifurca
ATAATGTATTGAGTTCTGCTCCTGGACAAAGGCTTTTACAGGCATCATCCACCGACTACAATGTTTAAAATAAAAAATATTCAGCAAATACCTGGAAAATATACATTGTTGTGTCACATGACCCAGGTTAGTTTAGTCAGATATTTGAAAAAAATATATTTTGTGTATATTTTATTCAAATTTTGTGCTTTATTCATAGGACCTGTTTTGTCCCTATTCTCAAGAATCACTGAAACAATAAAGTAACTATTTAAGTTGATTTTTAGCTCTCTGCTCAAAGTCAGAAAGCTACAAATCTGTCTAAAATTAATTGCTAAATGAGTTTTTAGATCCACCAGTCTTGATTTTTGCAATTTTTTAAACAAATTCCAACTTCTGATGATTAACTAAACAGCCTTCAGATCCACCAACCTTTCCTTCCTTTCATTCATACCAGCCTGGACAACAAAATGACCGACGACTGTCGTCGACATGCTGTGAGTGTGTAAGTCTTTCAGCAGATATTTCAGTCAGACAGGGGGGAAATCCTTCAAGGAGACAGTCTTTTGTCGTGGAGGTGCAAACTTCCTTGACCTCAGCTGCTTCAGAGTTGACCTTTCACCCTGCTGGGTGACCTGGGCTGCTGCCGTGGAGTCAGTGCTGGGATTTAAGAGCTGAAGCCGGAACCCGATGGGTCGGAGAAATGAATCATCCACATGCGGCAGGAGGAATGCCGCAGTCCAGACGGCCTGGAGTTTCCCCCCAGTGGGAGTTCAGGAATTCTGGCACCTGTGAAAATCTTTCTTTTTAGGTCAGGCATCAGGCCTGCCGCCTACGTCTGCAGGCGTTCAAAGGATCCCTCAAAATTTATTACAAGTTGGTTTTCAAAGCAAATCAGTAAGCCAGCGGCGTTCAAACATTTTGTCACACAGGCCAGAAATATTTATAACCCACTAGATTTTTTCCCCCACTGCTGAACAATAAGCTAAACATACAATAACTGAGTAATCAAGGAAGGAAGTCAGATGTTTTAATGATATTTTTGTAGAAAAGGGAAGCTTACTACAGAGTATTAGAGCCACGCTAACAAAAACAAAAAAATGAGACTAAAGTTATAAAATTAAGAGATTAGGAGAATAAAGACAAAATAATGCAAGAGTAAAATCATCTTAGGACTTTATTGTCATATTATTATGACTTCATTGTTGTAATAAAACAACTTTTGTCTGTTATGATTTCATTGTCGTCATTTTTGACTCTATTTTGGTTATTTTACTTTTAGATTTTTTTTATTATTGTGGTCCTAGTAGTAAGTAGATTGTAGATTGTTTTTTGTGTTTTTAAGAGAAACATGTATGGTTTGCAAATTCATTTGGGTTCGGACAGAAAAAAAAACGAAGATAACAATCCAGCGTTTTCTCAGCAGTAAGAACTAGATTTGCCTCACTCTTTCTTTAAAGGAAAAATTCTAATTCTGTTCTTAAGAAAGAAAAAAAAGCCTCCATCAACATCAAGCACCTGTTCTGGTGGGCCGCACGGAAACAGCAAAGGGGCAGCAAATGGCCCTCACGCCACACTTTGGACACCCCCTGTGGTAAAGAGTAAAAAGAGAAATTCTCCGGCTTTGCTGTGTCTTCACAATGCCTTTAAAGACAAAAGGAAGCGTTAGGCCCACCCTGCCCCGCTGCGGCCAGTCTTTCTTTCTTAAGAACCGTTTAAACCAGAGAGTTTGGACTTCACAAGCTGATCAAGCTGGACCCGTCTGATCTGCTTGCACAGTCAAATCCCTGTCATCGGCGCCTTTTAGCGACAACCCAAGTCCCGGTGTCACGTTTCATAACCTCTGTGGGCAAAAAAGCTTTGAAGCGGGAACGGCTGTGAACGTCAACACAGAGGGAATCTCCACTCCGGTCCAGTATATTCTGAATGCCTTAGATGAGTTCCTGCACCGAAAAAAAAAGAACCCTGGTTCAACTTTTGCACAGGCTGTTATTAGATTTATGCACGTAGAACCGGGGAAACGTCTAAAACGTGGCAGAGTCAGGTCCACAAGGACTAACTTTGAGGCGGCAGAATCCCCTTCTACATCAGCTAAACTTAAGCTGGGTCCAGAATGGTCTGCTCCAAAGGTCAGTGTTCGATCTGACTGCGTCACGCTCGTCCAATGCTGAAGTTTCCCACCTCAAAAATGCACAAAACTTACTATTTGAAAATGATTTTATCATACTTTGTAGCTCCACTTGCATGGGAATGTTTCTTCTCTCTTCAGATTTTTTCTGGCTGTGGCCTTTTACCTCCTTTTTCCAAAGTCTGTCCACACAACAGCAAGACGCTTTAGCGTGTTTACTGGACAGAACGATGGGAGATTTGGTTATATTTGCAATATTTGCACTTATTTATGATGGTATATCTGACTTTTTATTACTTGCTGTGTAGATCATGGACTATAATCTGACATTAATAAAGGCCGAGGCAGCTGTTTAGTACAAGTAAGAAGATATTTAACCATTTTTGAGAAAAATCTGCAATTAACTCCCAATTATGTATCAGTGCAAAAAAGTTTGGGGTGATTTTGTGTGAATTTGCACGATAATTCTCAAGAAACTGGAGAAATTGGTTGATACAATTTGGCAGTAACCAGATAAAAACTGCACTGATTTTATTGATAACATAATATTTAAGCACACTTAGTGTTTCATCTAGATTCTAGACAGCCACATAAAAAGCTTTAGCTTTAGTGAGTGTGATACATGTACTTTAAATGGTGGCAAACATTTGTAAGAAAAATGTAGTTGTCGGTTACGTGTGTTGGGTGATGCTAATTAGCCCAAGAGCTTCTGGTACACTGAATGCTAGCAGTCAGGTAGCCTGATGTGGTGCTAGCAACACAGTCCTGACCTCAAACCTATTGAACACATGTGGGTTCAGTTTAGGAGAACCTTTGGCGCCATAAAGAGGAACGAAACCACTTGACTTTACTGACTGAAGACAAATGCTGGTTGCTGTCCAACATCAGTGTGTGACCAAGCAGGTGACCACAAGCCTCCTCAGTCAGGTTTTTTGCTGAGTTTATGTTGAAAAAGGCTGGAGTCAAAGAGAGAGAAAGACGCCCAAACCGAGTTTTTCACTTGCACCCTGTTCTCCTTCCGTGATTTATTCATTACTTTTTCGTCCCATAGTTTCCCTGGTGCTGGAGACTATGGGAAAGAGTTGACATTTCCAGCCAGTGGCGGTAAGTCAAGCGACGGCAATTTGCGACCCATGTTCGATGACCCGACCTCGAATGCCACATAGTCCGTATTGAAATCTGCGTGAAGCCGATCAATTCTCCCATCAAACCTCAGACGCTCTGATTCTGCTGCATCGCTGCGTCGAAGACCCGAGCGGCCGAGGAGGAGGTCGACGACCTCTGCGTTGCTCTGGCTCCCGTTCAACCCCTGCATTATTCCTGAGCCTGCCGCTTAAAATACATGTTGACAAACACGGGAGCCCTGCAATTAAAAGGCCTCCGTCTCCGAGACTCAGCGACGGCTGCTGACGGAGGTCGGGGATTTTGTTTTTGTCCTTGCAGCATTGAACCCATAATTACCTCGCGGTGATGGAGGCATCTCTCGCCTGCGAGGGCGTCAGAAATAGCTTTTCTCTCCTCCAGAAATGCTGCAGATCCTCACGAAGGCGTAGGGGTGAAACTTCTTTTTTTTTTTTTTCTGACATTTTATTTGGAATATAAACAGGAAGTTGAGGCTGAAGGGAAGTGTGTTAAATCCTCTTAATGGCGGCCTTGTTGTGTTTACACTCTTCTGGTCTTGAACATCAGTAGCTAGATGGAGGACCCGATTTGGGTTTTGCTTGAGACACATCAAAAATTCATTGACTCTATGACATTGATCGGCATGATAACACATTTTTGTGTTTAAAGTAGCTCCATACAAGATCCTGCGTTCGCAGGAATGACACAGTAGATTCTTGTTGAAATATGTCATGGCTCCACAAAGTTGGATTTGCTGAAATATTATTTCTGCTTTAACAAAATCATGTCTTAAAGCTTCATTGTGTAACTTTTACAAAAATATTTCCTCCATATTTATTCAAACTGTCCCCATTCTTTGACAGTGTAATGCGAGACAGATAATCTGTTAAAAAATGAGCGAACTCCTCCCAGAGTCACTATTACTGTCTGAAGAAATGCATCGCTCCTGACCGAAAACAACCAATCAGAGCCGCGTGAGAGGGACTTTGTGCTGTCAATAATACTCATGTACATGTGGCTGAATGTGCTAATGGTGGAAACAACTCACCGCTCCAAGAAAACCGTTCATCTCCCGTCATTGTTGGCTATGCTAACCAGCCTTGTGATAGTGATTGTGAAGCAACTTACCAGACTTTCCACAGATTGTCAAATGGATTTCAGGTCTGGGCTTTGACTGGGCCGTTTTTACATGAAAATAGAATTTAATCTAAAACAGACCACTGTCGCAGCCTTTGACATCTCCTGGGATTTTCCCTCTGTTCCTGTCAACTCTTGCCGGATTTCACGGCCTTCTCACTTAAGAAAAGCATCCGCATCCCTACAGCATGACGCTGCCACCACCATGTTTCTTTCTGGGGTAAATGTGTATTCACAAGTATTTTCCCATTACATTTTCCAAATTTCAATCTTCATTTGCTTCGTTATGTCAACAGATTGTTGCACCCGAGACGTGGCTCTCTGCAGCTCCTCAAAAGACACAAGGGATCTCTTAGCTGCTGCTGTCGTGTTTTGTTAGTTCTGCAGTCGTCTCCTTCTCTGCGTTTTCATTTCTGAACTGTGTTTTCCAGGTGGTGGTGAACATTAGGACATCGCTTTATAAACTAAACCTTCTGTAAACTTCTCCCTATAGCTCTCTCCCTGACCCGCCTGCCGTGTTTCTTTGTCTTCACGATGCTGTTTGCTCACCAACATCTGAGGCCTTTGTGTAGCATAAAGCTCCAAACTGATCTACCAGTCGGTCACAGATGTAAGAAGTAGCCCAACCCTTGTGCCGTCCTTTTGTCCCAAGGCTGTTTTAGAGATTTAGAGAAAGAGGAAAAAAGAGAAATGCAGATGTCTAAAGACACACACACACACACACACACTTCCAGACTCAGTCGCATTTCACCGATTCTCCTGACTCGTGATAATATTTGAACAGGCCTGGGAGTGGTTTCTGTGTTGGTTTAGGCAGTTTTCGACAGTCCAGCAGGACCAGATGTGAGCTTCGCGTCAAATGACACAACAACAAACCCTGATGTCCATGGGAACAGCTGCTCCACTCCGCGAGTTTGCTTTAAACTTCTCGGCTAACACAAAGACTAACACCAACTCAAACCACCAGAGGAAAGACGTTTTCTGTCCAGACAATAAGACGGAGTGAAAACGTTTTCCATTCGGACCGTTTTCTACAACATGTTTAATCCAAATGCACCTCACCGCGTCTTCCTCCTGCTGCGGTGTGGACGTACCGACACACTGGAAACCCAGTCTGAATGTTTCCTGTGTTTACGCTGCAGAGAGGCTCGGCTGCTATTTCAGTATCCTGCCGTGAAACAATGATCCTTGCATACAGACAAAGACAAGGGACGGGGTTTTTTTGTTGCTGTTTTTTCCTCCTCCCGCTTTTACCACATTTTCCTGAAAACGGAGACGAAACAACGCAGCTTTGTGTCGCTTTATTTTTACTCAAACCACCGGATAATTTTCTGGCCTGGAGAGAAGTGACACGCTCTGGCTTATAGATGTGAACATGGGTGGGCTGAGAGGGGAAAACATTTAGTCACTAAGTAATCAGATGTTATGTTCCACATCTGAAACAAACGCATCGTCGATGACCTGAGATGTAGCTGAACGCGGTTCATAAAAATCATATTTACCTGAATAGACCTATCAAAAATAAGCATTTCCACCTTTTACTACATATATTTAGTATATTAGATGTAGGACATTGAGGAACATATAAAAACGTACAAGAAAAACTGTTATAAAAGTTTTGTTTAAAAAAAAAGATAAATGAGGTTAGATTCGAAACACCAAACTCAAGGTGTCCACACACAACATAATATCCACTCAAGATTAAAATAATGACAGGAAAGCCTCCATTGTTGGATTTTACTTCATGAATTGATTATTTGTGTGTCTGTTTATTCATGGAGGAGGAGGAAGTCAGGAGAAATGTCTGAGAATCCTAACTTGGATACCTAATAAACCGGTACCATGTCCAGGGATTTAAACACACTACGTTTGTAATTAACCACGCAGCATCAGGAAATGACACACAACAATGGTCACAATAGCCAGATAAATACCACTTCTGCTCTGATTCTGACCAGCGTTGCCACTCTGGTTCTCGTTAGCAAGTCCCTTCCAACAGATATATCACCAGAGTAATCCATCTTAAATGATCAAGCATCGTTGTAATCGCTTGTCTTGTTTTTCTCCGCCATGTATTCAGTTCATGTTTTACTTGTGAGGGTTTAAACTGCATGGTGCTAATGTAGCTTTCAAAAATGTTACATTAAATTAAAAAAACAATTTACTATCCTGAGTTTGATTGCATTTCTTACAACAAGTTGTTTGCCCCTTAAAAGTCTCTAAGATATAATCATACTTTTTGTTGCCACCAAATTTTGGTGAAATTATTGCTCTCTTGTTTCCTGCATTTCCTTTAGGAAAAATGCTCAAGCCAAATTTTTTTGTTGTTGTCGCTAATAAGTTGCTGCATCTAATCAACAAATTCCTATTGATTTAAAAAAAAATCTAAAGATCATATGCTTTGGACAGACATAGTGAATCATCCATTTAAGGAACTTGTTTCCTGTTTTTACATGACGTGTGGCTATAATTATTTCACTGCCTTCTAGAAAATATTTTGGTTGCCGTTTCGTCAGGTTTTCTTAAGGCAACTGGCAGCTGGATGGAGTCTTTCTGAGTTTTTCCGGCTGCACCACAGTTTCTTATCGGGCTGAAGTCTCCTCAGCTCACACAAAACCACAGAGGCTGCGAATCAGGTCCTGCTGCCATTCAGCGGGAGCCGCTCGCCGCTGCATCTGATGGCTGTTTGTGAGGATTTATTACCTATTCAAAATGGCTGGTTGTACGCGCACTGCTAATACTCAGGAGAATGTGAGCAGTAATCAATGTACAGCTGCAGTGTGGGATCTGCCTGTGTTGTCAGAGCCACAATAATTATAGGTGACACAACCTGAGTGTTTATGGATGTAGCCATAGTGCAAAATGAGCCTTGCTTTTATTAGTTTTGTTGGGCAGTGAGGCTTACAGTGGACTATTTGAGTTTAGATGTGTATCACAGTCTTTGATTCTCTTTGGGCCGATAACCATATTTCATAATTTCCATTTCAGCAATAAACTGAGAAGTTGCCCGGTAGCCTGGCTCTTTCCAGCTTGTTCTGCATCACTCCTACCGGTGGGAAACTCAAATTCGTAAACAGTTCGTAAAGCAACCAGTCTTTACAGAAACCACAGCTCAGGAATCTGTCACAAAATTCTGATTGTTGCATCTCTAGTTTGTTTACACCCAAAGTCCATATTTCTAGGTGTATATCTTATGATTTATGACAAATAAATTTCAGCAGCAGTTGGTGGGATGTGACTTTTTGTTTCCCTTCTTTGCCAGTCATAGTGATGAGCTGAACACATTTTACAATAGGAAAGCTGAAGAGAGAACACAAACAATCACACCTAGCTCTATTGGCACAGATTCTTCAGCTTATTTTTTTGTTTTTGTTTCTAGAAAAAAAACACAAAACACCTACATTTCAGTCTGACCATTAAATCATTGCCCAAACAGAGGAATCTATCTCTGCACCTTCCTTCTGGGTCTCAATGTACTAACCACACAGAGGACACGCAGGGGACACGGCAGCTCGGAGAACAAGCGTGGCCTTGTTGAACGTTCGCACTCCCACCTCGCTGGCGTCCAGTCCTCCAGAAAGAGAGAGAGAGAGAGGCTGGATCATATAACTCTGAATTTTTCTCATGGATTTTTGTGGTCAAGCAAAAAGTCTCGTCTGGCAGCAGGCCTGTGTATTTCAATTCATAAATAAAGCTGGATCCTCAAATGCTTCCTCCTCGTGCTGCATGCTGGAAAAAAGCTCCATCCTCTCACCACATAAAACTCCAGAGGTTGGCTGCCAACCCTTTGCCTTGTAAGATTATAGCTTTAACTCACTTGTGTAATTGGAATCCCATTATGAATAAAAGACTGGACACAAAATGCGTCTGCTAATACAATTTGCACGATGAATCAGCTGAATTGGGGAAACTCGGGTTCGAACAAGGTCGCCGTCACTGACGATGCATAAAGAAAATCCCAAGCTGAACAACTGTTGTCGAGTCTTCACCCAAACAATGTGGTGAGTTATCAATAACGTCTTCACGGAACAACTTTAGTTAGTAACTTCCACATTGTTAGAAAAATAGACTTCTATAAAAATTAGTTGAGCCAACTCACATCCAATCTTTGAAGGTAGTACAGTATCTAGGTGACGGATGTCAAGAAAAGCTGGCTGGTGGAAGGCAAACAGCTGGACAAGTTGACCCATTTGGGGTCAAAACCTGAAAATGTTTCCATGCGTGAGATATCAATGGATTACACAGCCACACATTCACATAAGACTGTTGTTCTCTGGTATTCTGCTGTACTGCCCTCCCTGAACTACAGCTATACCACTCAAAGTTACGATGGTTGAGTTCGGCAATAGCATCAGTCTGTCCGATCAGCAGGAGAGTAGCTACTCCGCCCTAAAGGCCCAGGTCTACCTTATAGCACCAGATGTCTTTGAGAGAATTTATACGCCAATAACTCCCCCCACTGCCTTTGCTCAAGCCTCACCGCATTCCATGCAGTCCTGTTTTTAAACGGTGAATGCTGCTACAGAAGAACACTCCTCTCCAGATGGAGAGAAAGCCAGATTTTCTATCATGATGTCAGACACTGCAGGTACAACCAGGCACCACTGCACCAAGAGTGGAGTAAGCCTTTATGGTTCAGCGTCAGTCTCGTTTGTACCACAGCATCAAAAATGGTTCGCTCTTGTAACTTCTAGCTGTCTGAAGATGCCCTGAACAATCTCATCTAGTGAAATGGTAGGTAGGTTTTAGTGACAGTGGTATCTCAAATGCAAGAAAAACAGAGGAAACCAAGGTAAAGTATCAAACGTGTTGTTACAGGCCTCAAGTTCCAATGTGAAAAAGAAATGTTGGCATAAGAGATGCCTATTTGAGACAATCTACAGAGATTTTGTTTGTTTTAGAGTCAAGACTTTTCGGGTTGGACGATGACCCTAGAGTGGCATCACAGGTGGAGGTACAGAGTATTTGATAAGTATCTTGCAGGTTGTGGGCAGACAGGTAAGTACTCTAGGTATGTAAATGTGTGAAATCTCTCTCACTTGTTGGTTAATGGTCTCTTCAGATAGATTGGGGAACAGAACCACTGACACAAGCTAGTAAACCAACCAACAAGGTCCAGTATTTCCCCTTAAGAAGGACTATTTTCTTGGTTGGCGTACTTGCATTGGTGATTTTCAAATGCAAAGATTGAACTAGAGGTCGATGAAGACATTTCCCAGGATCCACGCAATCATATTTAACAATCCGGCAACTGGAGATGAGCACTGGATCTAAATCCAGGTCAACCCTTTCAGTAGACTCAAACCAACCCCAAAACCTCTCTGAGCAGATGACCGAAACAAAGGGTCAAAAAACCTTTCCTTCTGGGCGTGTTCTGAGAATAAATCAAGAAAGGATCTGTAGGATCTCATGACATGGAAGCCATAAAACTATTCATGTCACTGTTCATTTTCTCTTCTGTCTTCATTTGCACTAAATTAGAGTTTAAAAGACTCACGCAATGCCGTTCTCTGCAGCTAAGACTTCACGGGCAATAAACCCCGTGACATTCCTCTCCTTGCATGTCACCTCACAGCTTAGTTGTGCCATTGTACCCAGCATGCCTTTCTCTCCCACTACTGCCAAGCTGGCACTTTAAGCGAAGATCTGGAGGAAATGACAGCAAGGATGAAAGAAAACTAAACGGTCTGAAGCGAGCTAAATGAACAAGAACAGAAAAAGAAAGCAACCCAGCAAACAGCAACACCATCTGCCTTCAGTTACCATCACACGACAGAACACGTGTGGATGGCATTGCCAGTGCATGGCCCAGTCCTGTTTATTTTTCATTTGCAGGCCAGACCTGGCTGCTTTGTGTAACACTCAGGAACTGCAGAAAGGCTGGCGGAGTGCAGCGGGGGAATCCCATCAAACACCTTCGCCCGCTCTCCCTTCCTGTAACAGTTTAACCCGCGCTAAACGGAGCGTGTGCAAAAGGCCGCGCAAGCTGCAATTAGAGCGCTGATTACAGATCAGCTCCACCGTCAGGCTTTTCTTTTCCTATTCCAAAGGGAAGAACTTTGCACAAGAGGGCGGAGGAGGTTCTGCAGAGAAATTGGGAAGCCCCCGCGAGAGATCAAGAAAGAGGAAATATGAACCGTAGTTTCACAATGACCGCACATACCGATGCAAATTTCTCGTGTCAATTTATTTGCCTTTACTGGTAAAACCTCCGTGTGGCTTTCCACGCTGCTCAAAAGCAGTGTAAGAGTGACATCTGCTGGCGACGATTTACCCTACAGTGTTTTGTAAACAACATTGTCTTTTTTATTTGCTTGCCGACCTAAAATATAGGGTCTATTTTTAATCATTTTTAATCAAGTAGTTTTAGAGCCTAACTTAAAACCCAAATAATATTCCGAAGAATATGAAATAGCAAAAATAAAGTTCGAATTATAAAAAGTAGGCTTTTCTTGTGGTTTAAATTTCAGAAATGTATTTGCTGTACAAAGTGAGGACTGAAGCTTATGGTATCCATGCAGGAAAATTGAAATTATGATGAAAAGGTTGGGGGCAGTAGCATTGTGATTGTGTGTAAAAACAGGATCTTTTACATAGATGTAGAAATAAACAAGAGGTGCAAAAATGCTGGTCAGAACTGGAGCAGAAATGACGTATTTCTCGATGATGGTAGAATTTTTGTATTTCAGACTATAGTTTTGTCTGAAGCGTCATTCAAGACGGACTGAAGTCACCAAAAATGAGCTTTGTGCCAGTTTGTTAAGTCTCCAAACTTTATAATTGAACACTTCTTATGACTTTTTCCTACATATTACCGAATTATTTTTTAACATGTCAATTCAAACTGGAGCTAAGGACGTCTTAGTGTTTTTTGTAATTAATCCAATCGAAGAAACGCTTAAACTACGTCAACCACTTACAGAAAAGGAAAAAAAAGTTTTTATTGTTAAACTTTTATTCAAAGAAATGAAGAGCAGAAGCTGCCCAGAGTAGAGTGAAAATGCTACAAGCCATAAATAGCGATCAGGAAACAAACAAAAAAAAAATTGAGGGATTTTCAAATGAATGCATCCGTTTTTAAGGAGATTCTAAAAAAAATATTTAAGTGTGTAAGTAATCCATCAAGTCCATCACAAGCTCTAGAAAAAACAATGAGAAGTGTGTGAAAATGCAGGTAAAAACGATGGACAACTTTTTCTAGCAACAAGTGATTTTGTAGCTTTGAATCAGATGCTTGAAATTTTGGAAAAAGGAAAAAAAAGAAGAAAAACCTAAAGTAGACCAAGTCTCTCCGCTGTGTACAGCACTGCAAACCAAAACCATACTGACCCCCGTGGCATCCCCCTCACTTTGTCCTTTTCTTGCCTTTCAGCATGCATACAGTCTGCTCTGCCTCAGCTTCAGGTCAGCAGCACATTTAGGAGGTTACTAAAGTAAAACATTCATAATAACAGCAAAAAAAAAAACTGAATACATTGGAAGAGAAAATTACCGCAACATAATCCATGTCTAAGCAGTACAAACACAAACCATGTACTACATTTGGAGTGAATAAAATATTTTTTCTCCCTGCCTCCCCTCCCCCCCAAAAAAGTCTGAATGTGCTTATGGTGAAGATTTCAGTAAAATATTTACACTGCAGCTCAAACTTGAGTGACTGAGCGTCGCACATTAAAGGAGTTCCTGCCTCATAACTTCCTGTGTTTTTATTTTTAAACCCAAGGCTTAATACATTTTATTGCATGCGGTTTATTTTCAGTTGTACAAGTGCTGCTTTCATGGTTTTTGATTCATTTTTTTATTTTACTCGATTCTGTCTTTACCGGAACACGGTAAGCGAAACTTTAATCAGTAAAGCATTACGTTGTAAACTGGGAAGGAAGCTGCAGCCACAGATGTTCGGATAGTTGCTCAGACTTCAAACTGTAGATTTGAAGTTCTTTGGTCGTTGCAGCATTCATATCAAATCAAATTAGTTTACTTTAAGAAGTTCGCCACACACCAAAGTTCAGATCCATAATAATCATCCAGAGGTTTCATTTGCACTGAACCTAACCTGGGCAGCTGATCCCATTTTAAACATCAGCATTTTCATGTCGATATGATGAAAGTAAATAGAGTTGACGTTTTAAGGATTAAAACTAGACTACCAGGAGAATGTCGAATGGTGTGAGCGCAGAAAAAATGACCCATTTGTAGAGTAAAACTTACAGACCAAAGCTTGTTAGAATTCAAAAAAGAAATTTTTTTTTTTTGAAAAACAATGCATAGCATAAACAGCGAATCAAAATTCGTCTGTACTGCACTCCATACCAACGCCGCACGTAAAAATACGTGTGAGGAAAGTTTTTTGTTGTTGTTCCAGTTGGAGCCCGCTGCTCAGGTGGAGAGAGCCGAGGTAGAAGTCTCCCGCTTTGAACAGAGGAAGGAGGGGCGTACAGTGAGGTGCGTCTTGGGTTGGGGGTGGGAAGAGTTTGGACCCCTTCTTCTTAATACTGCCGCTCAAGACCACAGCTGCTCCATCTCCGGCTGACTCCACTGTGCTCTTATTGAACAAAGAACGGGAATCCCGGCGCCGGCTCTCTAGCTTTCCTCCTCGTCTTCCTCGCGGCTGGCCACCACCCTCTTCCTCAGGGCTTCGTCGGGGTAGCCCTGGCCCTCGGGAGACTCCCTTTTCCTACTCCAGGCCCCGTTCTGGTCTTCTTCCTCCTCCTCCTCCTCGTCGTCCTCCTCGCCGTCAGCCTCCTGGTCCTCGTCCTGATTCTGGATCAGTCGGGACTGCTCCATTGACTGTTTCTCTGCAGAAACGCACACGTAACGTCAGGGAGGCTCAGAGCTAGCTACAAGCTAACGGTGCACTAAAACCTTTTCTCACATGAGAGATTGAAAAGTATCCAAACCCCTTGAACCTCTTCAAATTTTATAACCTTACAATCACAAACTTCAATGTACAAAAAAAATAAAAAGTTTGAAAATGTGGAGAGCACCTGAAAATTATGCAGGGTTTCCTCCAGTGTATTTTAAGCCTGGCAGGCCACCAAGCTTCAATTGTCAAGCATTACACGGCTTGTTTTAAGATCAACTGGCTGATTACTTAGGGTTTTTTCTTGTGCATTTTCCTTTTTTAACACTGTAGTTGTTGTTTAAGCATTATCAATACACGGTTTCCCCAAGTGTATCATAAATAGGCCTGTCGCGATAAGCAATAAATCGATTAATCGTGCGATAAAAAAAAAAACTTATCGCGATAATTTTAATTATTGCGATAAGTGCGATTTGAAATGCACCGTTTCAGCTGTTTGGGATTCCCCTGGGTAATTTCCCATCAGAAAGTAGGAGGAGAATCCCCGCTTTCTGATTGGCTGCCTGTCACATTCAGCGTTAAGCTCCCAGTCGGGGAAAAACCCTGATTTAGATCAGAGCCGCTACTACAAATGCGCAGGCCCTTTGTGTTGGGAATTTTTGCTCGCAACCCCACCGCTGTTGCGAATTACTGTTCGTAAATCAATAAACTTGATTGAAAAACCAGTTGGCTGCTCTTGGACTGCACTAGAGCCAAGCTCAGCAGGTTTTCTGATTTATCCTTTTCTTTCTTCTTCATAATTACGCATTACTTGATCCATTCATCACTTGAAATTCTTAAAAGAAAAATACATTCAAGTTTGTGGTTGAAACCAAAATCTGAAGCTATTCAGGAAGTATTCATACTTTTCAGAGTCACAGCATGATATAAATATTAATGCAAAACTCACTCTGGTAGTAATCGGGTGGGGAAAATCGTCGCGAAGGAAAGACGTAATCTGCGATGAACACTAGCAACTGAAATGACAAAAGAATTAAGATTACGTAAATTATTCACAGCACATTTGATCCGTAACTTTCTCATGGAGTAACACAGCAGTACTCACCAGACCCAACGTCAGGCCAGCAAACAAGGTGACCAGGCCAAAGATGACATATGAACCCCAAACAGGAATCCCCAGCTGCTCCGTCATGTAGTTATGGCAACGCTGAGAAACAAAAAAACACGGTTCTCACCTATTTTTGGCCTTGAAATGATCTGAGTATTCAAGATTCGCAAAGTATGTGAGCAGCACATTCATTTTTAGTATTCAGCAGCAGACACTTTGCTTGAAAAACTATGTCATTTTTAAACTGTGGATGTTGTAATTTGAATTTTTATCAACACTGAACAGGAAGTTTGATTTCATATCAGTGGCTGCTGGCGCTTAACACTAAAAATAGTTTGAATGGGCTTTTAACTCTCTGGTTTACAAGCTGGAAAATGTGCAGTCAAGGGGAATGAGCCCCGCCTAGAACAAGAAGACACTATTTTAAGTTCAAAAGGTGGAAATGATTCCATCTTCTGCTGTCATATTCACCATTTATTAAACACCAATCACAAGGAGTCACAATCCTCTCAAAATACAGTCTGCAAAAATCAACCAGTGTGCCATTTACTTACTCGGATGAACATGGAGAGCTTGAACAAAGCCGACATCGAGTTCATCCTGTCAAAAAAGGAGGCGAACGCAGCATGTAACTCGACACAGATCTGTCAGTCAGTCACATAATATCTGCATGCTTGTGTATCACTTTTTCAAGTCCACAAAAAGACACCAAGAATAGAGTCAACGTCCGCCAACGTTTTCTGAGATTTCAAAAACACAAAAGGACGAAAACGTGTTTTTCACAGGAGTTTTTTTTTTGTAGTCACTTACAAGAACGAGGACGGCCCGAACCACGAAGAAACGGGCTCCGTGTTTTTCCATTTCTGTTCGTCAATAAAGCTGAGGAAGTCTTCTTTGGTACGAGCGCCGTGGTACTTGCGGAAATCGCCGTCCTTGCAGCTGAAAATATAAAAAAATATATCAATTAGTGACAAAATTAACTGGAGCTCAGGTTTTTTCTCAAACTCATGATAACAAAAAACATTTTGATTTCTATTTACTTTACTAGTGTTATTTCTAATCTTTATAATAGCGGTTTCTGTGGCACAAAAGTCCAATACATTTTTACACTTTATAGCTGTTTCTGCAACAGCAGGATGCTCTAAAAAGTCTCTTCTCTTTATTTAACTTCTACAAGCAACATCACCAAATGGAGACCACAAATAAACAGAAAGATCACTTGTTAAAAATAACTCATAACAGTTTGTTTCTCTCTTTTTTAATAACAATAAGAGATTCTAACATATACCTCAGAGTATATGCTACATTGAAATTATGTTTGCAGCATTTATCTTTAGGCACTGCTGAAGAAGAAGAAAAAACAAACACAAAAGCGGAAGCAATGGAAACCACAAATCATGCAGATACGTACTGGTATATTGTAGGAAGTGAAGTTATGATGAATCGCCCACTCAGACCTTACAGAGGAAAGAGATGACAGTCAGCAGGAAGACCTTTTTTTGCAACCTCACATTAATGCATTAGCTCGTGTTAGATCTATCCCAGTTAAACACATTACAGATTATAGATTAAACCAACAGGTTTGAGTACTTCAGACAGTCCCAGTGTGGTTGGGGTTACTTACCAGGCTGCTCCGTCACATCCACCTTGGCGACGTTGATGCCCATGTCATCCCCCCAGTCCGCGAACTCTTTCCACACCGGCTGCAGCTGCTGGCATGCAGGACACCAGGGCGCGTAGCTGCGGGGAAAAAATTGAGAGGCTTTCAATTTATCGTGCAAGTTCTGCTGCTCGACATCATTAGCCCCCCAAGTTAGCGTCCCCCCCCACAAAAAAAAGCTGGTTAGCAGAGTATATTTGCTTAGAAAGCTTGACTTTTTCGTCACGTTGTGTGACTAAGAAAGACATAACTTCAAGAAAGACATAAACCTATTTTAAGCTGGTTTAGCTCGGTTTTTAGTTCAAAACAGAAACTGCAAAATTAGCTGGTTAGCCTGTGTTAGCGGGACACTGACAACTCAATCATCCACTCTCCGGTCATTATCTTCTCCCAGTCCCCGTCCGTCACTTCCTTGAGGCTGTCGGGCTTAGCCGAGGCTGGCAGTGACGACCAAAATGTCAGCAGAAGGAGTAAAGGACACGTCCAGGAGCGGAGACCCGCTCCGCCCGATAAAAACAACATGATTCCACTCATGCTGCTAGCTAGCCGACGAGCCGTGTCCATTCCACAAGTCACTTCCGGTGTGCGCCTTCGCAGTAGCGGCAGTGACGTCAGAGTCAGCTGGTAGCAAAACATATTTGCCTGCCAATATTATTCAAAATGTGGCCAGAAAAACAAACAAAAAACCCCCATAAATCCATCAAATTAATACCAATAAATGAAGGAGCAATTCTAACAATCAAAATTAATAGTGCTTTATGAGTAACTATGTAGTAGTTATGTGTCAGCTAACAAATTACCAGTCACCACACAGAGTAAAACATTTCAAAACTATAATTCTTTTAATTTAAATGATTATGGTTTACATATAATAAAAACCCAAAATTCAGTGTCTCAAAAAGGTAGAATATTACAGAAAATAAATAGTAGAAAATATATTTTAAGCAGAAATGTCAAGCTTCTAAAAAGTATTCTAAATTTTAATACTTGGTTTTTGTTTGATTTTTATCCTCTCTAAAGCAATTCCTCTACAAAAAGGTAAGTGCTGTTTCATACAGTAAATGTATGAAAAAGTTATTGTTGATTGATACTTTTGCCGAATAGTGCCACCCTTTTAAATCTTATCCAATTTTGCCAGCCCATGAGATAATACTGATAGGATATTTAAGCCAATCAAGTGTGTTTCCACCCAAAAACCGGAATATCACATTACACAGACATGTTCCCATCATATAGATATTTATATCTCTTTTCTGTGAGTCCTGCTCCTCTGCTCATGCTGTGCATGAATCTGAGTGAATGTGCTGAATGAGAGCAGTTATTATCGCTGGGAACCTGCAGGCAGATTGCACCAGCGGACGACTATTAATGCACCTCACGCTCTAAAAATACCTCTCAGATGACATCCTTTTGTGAACCTACCTACGGCCCCCATTCTCCAACCATCAGCTCTGCTCCACTTACAGTAACAACATAAAAAGGATCTTCTTCCTGTCCAACACTCATTGACGTCTCTGCTTTAACGTAACGTACCAATGAGGAAAAATAGGAAGCAGACCACCGAGGGATGATCACGTTTGGTGTTGTTCCATCAAACTCTTCTGCTCTGTTTGGTTTCCTGCTGTTTACTGTGAACAAAATATGCTTCTGATTGTTCTGTTGTGCCTCTTACACTAATAGTATTTTTTTTATGTTAGATTCACTCATGTAATTGGAAACACTCACTTAGATCTGCCAGATTCTTCTAATTTTACATTTAATTTGATATTGATTAAACTCCTTATCAGAGACTGATTGTTTCCATGGTGATTTCTTGAGTGCAGCTCAGAGGGAAGATCATGGTTATTTCTCCATTAGGTATGAAAACCCTTCTTGTTTTTTGTTATCTTGCTGTTGTGACCACAAGTTTATACATGAAAAGCAAATTTTAGCTACACTTTTGTCACACATTATTCTTATTTCCTTTCTGATTAAATCAAATGACAGCCATGCAGTTTCAGGATAGCAATGCACTTTTCAAATGTTCCTTTTTGACCATTTTTTTTCATTGCTAGACTTTGAAAGCTTGTTGGTCACAGTACTGAAAATTCAGAAAAATGCATGTACTTTTGATAGTGCCATTCCAAGTCTTTAAATATAGGCATTTGCAGATACGAGGTGTAGTATTTTACTGAAAGAATGTGATATATTTTAAAAACTAACAACCTTAATAGAGTGCAATATAATATACTTTATCAATCCTCAAGGGGAAATTGGTTGCTTAGTCAACATTATTGAAGATAAGATCTTCCTAAGAAAGTGAAAAAATAATTAATGTTGTAAAAAAATCAATCGACAAAAATGTAAAAAGCAAAAAGACGAGAGGAGTGATTGCAACAGTCTGCGTACACGTTAGCGCATGCACTCTAAGACCAGCTAACAGAGCAGTAAATTACACTAAGATCAAAAGTAGCTCATCAATGAAGTTCTAATTCCTCTTGACTTCAGATTTTTTCAGAGGGGCTCAGCCTCACTTTTTGCAAATTTTGTAGCTCTATATTCATCTTTGGGCCATCAACACACTCCATCCATCCATCTATTAATAGATGGATGGACACTATCACCAATGGAGACCATTGGTGGCGCTAGCTTACCGTCAACGCAGACAGACACTAGCCTATCTCCACTGACGGAGATAGGCTAGTGACAGATAAACAGGGAGCCTGACACAGTCTTCAGGCTGTTTTTGAAAACAACCAAAAAAAGAGACTCATTAGCTCAACAAAGTAATGCACATGGGCTATAAGACAGTTTTGGGAACCCTACATGAAAACAGGACGTTATATTAGTCAGTGACTCTGACACCAATCACCTTTAGGTTGCATGATAGGAGAACATCAATCCAGCACAACTTGTTCCATAAATTAAAAAATTGATCTTGATAAAATTTCCAATCTCAGCTGGTGATGTTTCAGCCTGTTGGGTTGATTATATCTATAGCAACAGAACAACAAGAAGGTAACCTACACCACTAAAGCTGAAAGTTTTCACTAAGGTCTACCGCATTCTGTTTGATATGGAGTAAATCTTTGGATGTTGTTGACTTTTTTCTTGAATGTAGGCAACAGTCAGACAGAGCTTCTGCATTCAGACAACAGACTCTCGATTTGTATCAATAATTATCTGATTCATGGATGGTATCTACGATTTATTCTGTAGTATACCAGACAGTTTACATGCTACTGACCACAGAGCGGTGGCACAACACGGATGTATGTATGTATCTACCGATATGTGAAGAAAACGCCACCTCCTTGAAGCTGCATTCTATCTAATGGCCAGCAGGGGGCGACATTATTTGTTGAAAAAATCGGCTAATCTCTTTTACTTCTGGGTTAAGTGAACTCCGGGGCAGCTGATGGAATAGTTTTGTTTAAACTATTTATTTATAACTATTTATATTTATAACTATTATAAATTCATGACTCTAATTATGAGTCATGTATGTTTTAGCGTTTTAAACACGCAGAAGGACAATTATCTGCTGCATACATTCAGCCATCAGGCTCTCGTTTCAATATTCAACCTATATTTTAATATTCAATAACGTTTGATGTATAAACAGTGTTACATAAGACGTATCCGTGTGAACTGTGTGTCCATTTTGTGCGCAGCTATCATGTGAAAGCTGATGGTATTCAGTAATTTCAAGGTTTCAAGTATGATGAGTGAGAAGTGGCAGTGTGTGGGTGTGAGGCAGCACAGTGGAGCCTTTCAATCGGAGAGTGCACCACATAATATTCTACAACTAATCTCTCTGGGTGTTTCACCGCTCGGCACCTCCAGAACTCATATTCACTCTTAGTATTCTGGCTAAAAATCCAGCTATAATGTGGAGCAAACACCATATTAGCAATGAAACCACCACAGTTATGTCCGTTTGTCCAATGCACAGTAAAAGCCTCTGCCTAAAATCTGAAATGATTATAGACAGGGGCATATGGTTTAAGGTGGTACATGTCAAACATTTAAATATATGGTGTTTCTCTTGAAAATATTTGATTTAGCGAAATTAGCTACTAATTTTGTCGAATTCTCCTCTTAATAATTCAAAAACATGGGTTAAAAACTGAATTGCTTGCTAATTCAGGGTATCTTTATCTGATATTAACATTTGTTTAACAGTGTTAAAATAGGAGGGACAAAAAAAAGATCCCAAGAAAAGCAAAAGAAATCTAACTTTTTAACATTAAACCTTCCCTTTCTTTTAACATCTATTTGTGAAGTTTGACTTTGTAATTTGACACCTTGAAAGCTCTTAGGTGGAGCTATCTCCTTGAAGGCGGAGCTAGATCCACCCAGGCGTTTTGCACAGCTGAGTGGTTGCCATAGGAAATAAAAGGATTTCATCAAACACGCATGAAAGAATCAAAGTAACACTGCCGGTATGTTTTAGATGAGGGAATGACATTATAACATGATGTAAAAGCTCATTATGTAATGCTACCCCTTTAGCTACATAGCAGATACCAATACACCGCTGCATTTTTGCCATAGCAACAAAACCTTCATCGCAAAAAATTTATCTTCTGGTCAGTTTAAAAATTTCCCCTCTGTGTTTTATTAGTTTCAGAGTCTACTGTGTTTTCATTGAGAGGTGTTGAGTCTAAGAGGTGTTCTTAGAGTTTAGTGTTTATTGCATAGTGGATAAAAATGCAACGAAAGCAGCTTTATGCTCAGTTTCCTCACCGGACTGTGTTTTTGTTTTTAGCTGAAGTCAGCACGCATTTGTAGAGACATGATTGTACTGTTTACGAAGGGAATAAATCAACTTCTACCACATCCTGTCCTCCAATTGAAGGTTTTCCTGTTTGTTTTGATTCTTGGTTGTGTTCTTGAAAAGAAGTGTCTTGTCAGCAGAACAAGAGAGCCGCACACATTAGGTACTTAGAAAGATGCATAACAAATGCCAAACAGGCCTCGGAGGAGACGAGCCCAACCTGCAAATTAACACTTAATAGCATCTGTTCTGACGTCCTAATCAACATCTGGAGCCACTGGAGCTTTACTAATTACCTGCAAGGATTCGTCGTTGGCTCCATGTTGTTCTGTACGTCTTACTCATTTTAACAATGCGACCGATTCACCGCCGACTGAACATGTCACAGGCTTCAGGAAACATGACAACAATTTATTGTGGGTAATGAAATACGATAGTAAGCACACAGTAAAAATGCCAGTGTTGAATTAACACCCAAAAGTGTCTATATGAGTCCAAGTCAGCTGGTGTTAAATTCAATAATACAGTCACATTAACATTTACAACAGTGTTAGTGTTAAAATATATTAAAAGTAACACCAGTGTAGTGTTGATCACAAAACATAAT
>CAEGAF010151936.1:0-26410 GCA_903067075.1 Micropoecilia bifurca
ATATATATATGCGCTAGGTAGTAATGTACACTTTATCAAATGATGACTTAAGTTCATATTCTTTGATCTGCTCTTTACTGCAAAGATTGTTTCACAGCAAATAATGACAGAAGTGTTGGTTTGATCAATAGTTTTATTGACCAGCTCACTGAACCACCCGGCTGAAGGAGTGAGGTGGGCAATTGGTGGTGTAAGTAAAAGCATTATTTTATACACAAAAGCATTACATTTGTCGTTATTTATTAGTCATAGCAATGCTTCACAGCAATAAATCTTGTGCATCTTGAAAAGCCTGTTTATTCTCCTTTAAATGGTTCCACACTTATAAGGAAAATGCATCTGTAGGTTCAGCAGCAGAGTTAAGTATATTGGTGACGGCCAAGAAAAAAGTCTGCTGCTGCATAAAAGATCTACCAGAAACTGAATGAGCTTTGCAGGGTCTTGGTCAGGACTAATGGGACGTGTTGGGACACAGTAGGATCCCCAATTCTGCCTCATCCAGATTTAGTTTCCCCAAACGATTTCAGTATGTTCAAAACTATCACTGTGAGGTTGTGGTGATGTCTTATTTGGGTCATTTGTGGAACATGAGGAGCGGCGTTATGATGTGGTCAGAGGGAATTTTAAACACAGCAGGACTTGTGGAGGGATCATTATGGGAAGGTGCTGCTGACCAATAGAGGCTGAAGGAAAAGCACAGAGACAAGGTTGATAAGAAAAACATCTCATTTTGGTCACCAAATGTTTTGCTGTTGAATCTTTTAAACAAACCAACAAAAAAAATAGGTGCACAAGTTCCAGAAATGATTACAAGGTAAGAAAAAGGATTTGCACATATCCTGAGTTGACCCTAACATAAGAAACTGCATAGTGAAGAGACACTTAATGAAAACAGTGGACAAGCATGGACTTTTATTGAAGTAAGAAACGATACTGAAAAATATGTGGCTTTTCAGAACCTCATCCTGATGTAGTGTATCCAAGTTTCACTGAGGGTTTAATGGTTTGAATCTTTGGTTACTTGACTTCAGCATCATTTTAAAAATGTATCTGTTTTGTTCTGCCTTTTCTTTTAAAAATGTATTTCTGTGTGTTGTACAGAGATATATTTTATGATCTTTCAGACTAAAAATATTTGCTAGATTTTTCTGTGTTAATCTTTTTGCTTTGCAACTCTCTGGCCCTTAAACTAATTGGTACTTTTCTTATTTTCGCACATAGAAGCAGCAGCTGCAGTCAGTTGTAACTACTAAGAAAATCGACTTAAAAATGACTTCAGAACTGTCAACACCATTGAATTACTTATCAAAGATGATCTGTAGAGCCACTATGTGTAATTTTAACCTGAAATTGATTTCACAGTCGACATATTAAACTTGTGCAACAATTATATTTATTAATTTTTCCTGGTAAAGTCTTATCATTTTTAAATTACACATTTCATATTATGGTCTGTTAAAACAACAAGCAAAATAATGCCCAACTTTAATAAAAAGCTATTACACACAACCTGAATTTTCATCCAGATCCTGTTTTGGTTTACATATAACCTTTTTTTTTTAATTTTTTTTAAATTACTCCTTGCAAATATTATAAATAAAAACTTCCCATGAAGTGCAGCTGGACTCTGTAAACAAACAGGTCCAGACAGTGTTATAAAATCCTCTTTAGGACTTTAAACTGCTTGTTTCTTTGTGTGTCTTGAAGCAGGAGAATATTATTATCTGCCAGATCCTGGTTGAAGGTTATTTTTGCACCAAAGACGACGTCATGTGTAACGAGCTTCGTAAAAGTGTGGCGAACGCTTAAATAGATACATTTATAGCACCTGCATTAGTACTTTTTTTTTTTTCTTATTCACACAAAGAACCACATATGCCTCAATGAGGTATTGGATTTCCATGTGATTTTCTTCGCATGGGGGATTTTGACTCATAGCTTTTAAGGCGGGAGAAAATCCCGATTCAATTTCCACATACGGCAACAGAGCCATTATGTCCCCGGTGTTATGACTCAGTCAGCAGGTGCAGATATGAGGCGTCGCTGTCTGTTGGAAACAAAAACGAATGAATGGCAGTCACAATGCCGAAAATCATTTTTTCTCGGCTTTCACCAGAAGCCGACTCTCTGGTGTGAACAGCTGCCGCCTCGGAGACGCAGAGGTCTCATCCCTGTGGAAAACGGCGCCTTCAGCATTTTCATATTTATCCTCTAAAAATAACCGTCTGCACTTTGCTTTGTGTCTGCCGTCAAGTCGTGACACATGTCTGCATCTGTTTGCGCTGAAACTAGTTGTAACCCTCAACCTATCGGAGCGTTTCAATCAATAATTTGCAGCAGAAGACACGATTTCTCCTAATCGTAAAGAGTATGTGGCTCCTCTGAGGACAATATAGTGACACTTCAATTATTTTAGTTTATATTTCAACTGCTGGTTCTGCCAGTGTACAGACACATCTACTGATCTACGTCAACTGACATTTCAGGTGCATTTTTTCCTCTTTCGCATCTGGCAGAACAGCTGTCGTAATCATTAAAGAAACCTCTCAGAATTGCTTGCGGGAACTTCTTTCATGTCTCGACGAGTTCAGATGGAAAACAAAGAAAATATTTGCTCTTCTTTGTGGAGCCTTTTTAAAGATCTTCTCAAATCAACAATTTACAGCTCTTATTTTGCATATTTTGGAAATATAAATACTGTTCCTTACAAAAGTATAAATTCACCTTAAAACTTTACCTGAAAAAAAAATCTTAAGTATATTTTATTGTCCTATTTTGATCTGTGTTGGGTTGCTTTCCTTCATCAGAGAGAGGAAAGTTGAAAAGAGTTGTTTGGACGATGGGGCGAGGCAAAAAAAAAAGATATAAAAAAGGACATAGGCTCTGGAGAAGCTGCAGAGATTTACAGCTCTTTTAATGGGACAACTATTAGCATGTCTCAGCAATCCACAAATCGGGGTTTGATGTTAAACTGGCAAGAAGAAAGCAATTGATTAACTCAGACTGAGGGGGAAAAAAAGACAGAAAATGATGAAAGATGATTTAAAGAAATCAAATGCAACAGTTAGTTGAGTTCAGATATTCAACAATCTCCTGTATTCTTCATAAATCTGGTCCAGAACAATCCCACATTCCTTTTAAAGCTTGTGTGATGATGCTTAAATAAAATTTTCGGCCCACATTTCTAAAAATGTTAAAACCAGTCGATGGCAGCATCGTGATTGGGGGAATGCTTTTCATCAGCAAGAATCAAGTTTTTATTTTTTCCTACTGATTTTGAAAAATGTCTACATTTCTCAAAATCTTTGGATGTCTGAAAAATAATAAAAATAAAGCTTTTATCTTTTTGAATCCCAGTGATACTGAACATCCATCCAAATGAACAATACATCAACCTCTCTAGAAGAAAGCTAATGGTGTGGAATGATCGATGCAAAGTCCAGAAACAAGATTTTACAGCTTATCTACAGGATTAGCTAACCATCTTATAGATTTGGTACATTTGTATGACGTATGTTTGGAAAAATATTGTCCAATTGTTGGGTGCTTAAAAATGAATGTGGTTATTAACTTACATTACTAAAGTGTGTGAAACCCTATGTAACTAGGTCATTAGATCTTTTTCAGAAAAGCGTCTTCACTTGGCATCTCCTTTAAAAGAATATGAATTGTAGGAAGCGAATCATGTAAAAATTAAGAAACAAACAAGTAGTTTAAGCCTATTTCATTTAGAACATCCTCAATATTGACAAAAACAAACAAATGCATAAGTCATTCAAATCACGAAGAGTAATTACCGAGAGCTAAGCCCAAATGTAAAACATTTCAACCTCACCTGTGTGTCAGCGGTCGACCTTGCATGGGATTCATCCTGCTGCATCGCAGAGCTATTTTATCTCTGCACAGCACAGACATGAATGGGTTTGGAAGCAGAGTGCAGCGCTCCAGACATCGTACTTGAAGAAGCTGAACATCTCCAGCTGTTCGGTTTTTCCCCAAATGTTTTCTGACCTGAAGTCAGGGTGACCTCACTGGATGTCCCTCCCTTGCAGAAATCGTATCTGTATAAAATGATTTTTTTCTTCTTCTTGAGAATAAACTGAATGTTGAACTACGTTGTTTGGGACTCGCTCTCAAACTTATCTTAAATCTTTTGCTTGATTTTTCTGATTGTTGAATGTTGTTCTACGTTTTAATGTCCCACAACAGAAAACCGATAAAAGTTTTGCTATTACAGCATCGGTTGCAGTAACTTGATCAAGTGGCACTTGCAAAAGTTTCTGCGTTTCTTTCATTGTTTATATTTTGTCACGTTGAAATTGCAGATTCCAGAGCTGCTTAGGAGAGACGGCTTAGATCAAAACACATTCGTGAAATGGTCCAGTCAGTTTTCATTCCCCAGATTCTAAGATCTTTAAAGGCCAGAATAACTAAAATATCCCCTAAAACTGAATGTAGCACACAATTTCCTTCTTCACTCCATATCCAACTTCACCTTTTACCCCCTGCAAAAAAAACGTTACTCAGAAATTCAGTCCACAGATGCTTCAGTTGTCTCTGATAATGACAAGAGACAAACAAATAAAAGAAAGCACAATTTCTTCTGGCATACCTGTCAGGAAATTACAGCATCCACATAAGTCTGCTGTCTTAAAAACTGGTGCATACACAGATGTGACTGATTCGACCTGACAGTTAAAATATTTTTTCCTGTCTTATTGAAACTACAGGATATATGAGCTGGCAGAATCAAAAAGTGTTAAATAAAAATTAAAATACTAAAAAAAAACATAAATCAGTACAAACATAAGTATACAAGTGAAACACGTTTATTCTTTTTATGGGAAATGTGCGACAAGCATCCCATGCAACTGTGCTCTGCTTAGTGAAAACCCACAGTCTCCCTATAATGATTACTAATTCCCCACCTCCCAGTTGGAAATGAAAGAGCCAGTGAGCGTCGCTCTCAAAGCACAGCTCCATGGCTGCTCACCAGAACATGGCCGAGTGAATAGATGAAAAACCAAGCATGTCTGGAGCCGATGTCACTGACAGCTGCTCCTTCTGCAAATGTGGCTCTTTTTTTGTGGTGGAGTGACCCTTTTGTTCTGTCTAATGCTTGGTTCCATTTGATTTTTGCATACGTTTTAGTCGTACTTGCTGTACAGTTAGACGCAATCCTGTTAAGCACTCAATAAATGGCTTTTTAACATATTAATATTTAGTCTATGATTTATAGTCAGGATGATCTGTCTTTCCTGGTATCTTTTTTCAGATTTAGCTCTCTGCATGCTTCTTCCACATTTTTTTTGATTAACTGTTAAACTTGGTGCTATCTTTTGTTACCATGCAAATTGTGTTGCCCTCTTTGTTTTTACCTTAACCCCGTTTTATTTGCAATTAAATATGTCTTTATTATTATCATGTTTTTCTTTCTTCACAGAGTAATCTTGGGTAAGTGGACAAATCTGGGAAGGCTAACAACAGCTCTATGTAATACCCCTCCTGTTGTCCTCGGGTCAAAATGACCGAGATTTGTATGTGTCTTCCTCATATACAGAAAATGAGGACAACAGGAAGGTTTAAGAAGAAGCATAATGCATTGTGTTTGAGCTACTTTATGTTGTCAAATTGCCTCGTCGGTCACTAATCAGGCCTGGGTTTCATTTGTGAAAGTGAACTGATATCTACTATTTAGCTCTTTTGTGATCTGAGAAACAGGGAAAATGCTTTTTCAGATATTGTCAAGTTGTTTCATGGAAGCGACACAAACTTTCAGAGCACTGTAAATGTTAAATGTGTGTGAAAGGTCAGATCTGATGTTTGTGTTCGCTGAACACTGGCGCCAATTTGTGAGGAGGGCCCCTCATTATTGCCCTCCCATGTTTGTCAAATTCCTGATGCACGTTTCTGTTTGAACTCCTTTGTGAAAAATCAGAGAGTAGTTCTTCATTGATGGTTGTTAGGTAGTAGGGGGAAAGCTGTTGCTCTACTCGGAGTGAGTAATGCTCGTGCTTTTGTGTCCATTTTGAGGTGTGGAGGCTTCGCTGAGTGCAGGGCATTTTATTCTCCTAAAAAAATGTGTTCAGGATCCTTGAAACGTCTGTCCTGCAGCTTGTGTATCTTTATTTATTTGAACTTCTGACAGAAGCAAAATGTGTTTTCCTTTTGGTGCTTTGGACATTCGCAGAGGGAAAAAAACAGTTTTGCAACCTTCGTGCATCTGTTTTCTTCATGTACCTGATGGTGGAAATCAACAATTCAAATGTTTGATCTCATCAAGCAGAAAGTCTTGTTTAAAAACCCTGAATCATCGGGCTGTTACTGGCTCTTTCATGCTTTCTGACCTGCCTCCTCCGTCACCGAGCGGTACACCAGCAAATTCAGAAGTTAACAGGCTGGTCCCCGGAGAACTGCCAGCACACAAAGTGATGATAAGTGTCAGGACTGATTTCAGAAGACTCTGTGTTTAGATCCCACCCCTCCTCGCAATTCCCCGGGGTGCCTTTGAGCTACGCCGCCGAGCAGCGCCGTGCTCCGTGCTGGTTTACGGCTCACCCTCAGGGAAGCAAAGAGGGAAGAATCACTAAGCTACTATTTTGATTTTATTTTTACATTTTTCATTTTTGCAAGTGAAGCAGCTTTGTGAAAGTAATAAGAATCGAGTCTCCAAATCGCACCTTAAAGTGAGAAGCTGGTATTTTGAAATGAGACGGAGAGATAAAGTCATTTATTAGGGTATTATTCTTAATAAGAAACCCCCTCCCACCCCACCCTCCACCTGTTCATATTTCATGCAGCGTTTAGTAGCGACGAGATGTGGCGAGGGGAAGCCAGTCGCCCTTCTTTTTGTGAGGCTTTTACCACCGAGGGGAAAGTTGGAGACACAGCAAGCCAAACAGTTCACTGAAAAGACCACATGGTGTGCTTGACCCGCTGACCCGGCCCGCTTTGTCCTTCTTGTCTGTGGCATTCACTGGAAACAAACTGCCACGGATGGCTTCCTCCAGATTAAATGTTGACTCTCTCCAAGACTGACAATTTACCTCGGCTTTGCTCCTGACAGCAGGAGATGGTGAATAAACATGGCGGGCTCCATATAAGAGAGGCCATGTATATATATATGTGTGTGTGCTAAAGCTTGAGGACACAGCCAATGCAATCATCGTGGCCCCTCAGTGCGGCATTTATCAGGGAGCTGATGGATTCCATTAATAAAAGACCTTTGGTGTTGTATCCTCTGTACAGCATGTAGTCTGTCAGTGCCACCAAAATAATATTGACCTAATCATTCTCCTCCCCTGGAGCACCGACTTGCAACCTGAAATAACGCTGTTATTTATCCCATAATGAGATGTTGACATTTACAGATAAATTGAAAGAAGACTTTCACCAATATCATTGCGTGAGTCCGTGGCAACATAAATAAAAACGTTGACCAGCAGGCGCTTTCCAACGTTGCTCTACACAGACAACAACGGCCGAAGCGAGTGGCTAATTGAAAACTGCAGCAGATGTTTTATGATTCTAGAAGAGGAGCGGTATTAAACGCCTCCAATAGACGTTTTTTAAGAACAATTTCTTTTTTGCTGAATGGAGTAAAACAATAGCTTTTTTGTCCTCTTTAGCTTCAGCTCAATTACAGCGAGGAAAAAGTGAGCCTTGCCAAACCACAAGGCAACTGAAGAGGAAGGCGGACAGGCTTTGTCCTGTCTTCGTTCATTAAAGGATCCTGACCAAGTTAGAGATTGAAAAAGTGAAGAGTTCTTGCACTCGGAACTTTGTTTAAGAGTTCAATGAGGTGGCGGACTGTCTCAGAGCCACAGCTTCCCAGTGTCTGTCAGAAGCTCTGGATCTCTGTGACAAAAAGGAAGATTTGGTCACGATACCATAAGCTGTTGTTCCATCAATCAATGTGTTATGATGGCCTATGTCGAATCTGGAATTGACATTTAGTCAAACTAATTCAGATCACATAATTCATTCTTTGTATTTGTGATAATTTTGTTATGAGAGAATCTTTCTCATTCACTACATGGCCTTGTTTGCTGAGGTCTTTCATTTTTATAATATTGTCCACTCATTCAGCTCTGCACTCTTTGATTTAGGCCAGCAAGTCAATCATTACCTTCTTTTTTTCTCTTTGTTTACTTATGGCCTATATGGCAAGAACAGATTTTTTTTTCCCCATTCCTGCAAAAAAACAAAGAAGCTTAGAGGTTCCTGCTCTTGACTCATTTTTGGAAGAAAGTTTTTAAATTTCCAGACACAATGGAAACAAAAAGATAATGTAAACAGAGAGTAAAAGTGACTAAAGAAAGTAGTCTTGCACATTATATTTGCTTGCTTAGATTTATAAAAGCCAAGAGACAAAAAACAGTTCTAATTCAAGAAAATGTAACCAATTCAGCAAAGTTTCACCCACTTTCTATTTTTTATTTTACATCCAACCTATACCACATATTTTTTAAGCATCACTGTTCAGTCTTTTCATAAAAATAGTACTGTCTCCTTTCACGCTTAGATGTTGAATTAGATAACCTTTCTTCCTATATGTCTCGCTCCTTTTCGACATTTCCTAAAGGCGTCCATTTTCTTGAGATTGATCATAAGATGAAGTTTTGCTGAATTTTAGAGCTGCATGAATGTATCTGAGCCAAGGTAAGAACTTTGGATAAAATAAGGCAATTTATTTGCAAGGGCAGGGGATTATTACCTATTCTGTTCTTTTCAATCACTAAATCTCAAGGTACGGCTGAAGGGAAGTGTTTGTGAATCTTAACAATAGAGCCTCAACTGGGACATTAATATGTTCAGTGTGGGTTGGACTGAAAATCTGCAGCTTTTGTTGCAGTGAGTGTTACTTGAATGAACAACATTATAAATGGGAGACTTGTGAAACACAGGTCATTTGGTACATTTTAATTATGCTGTTATACTCTCAGTAGTAACATGAATCAGGTTTTGTATACCAGTATATAGTTATTGCCCAGTTTCAGTGACATTGTTCTACATAGCCATTTACTGATTCCTAGAGACTTTTATTTGCAGCCTGTAACATTCTGACTTCAATTATGATTATTCAAGGTTTGTTTGTGTCATCATGACTTCAATTTCTTTCTTCAGAGTTTTTCAAGGATTATTTTGTCATAGCGATGATTTGAAAACGGGAGTCCATGTCAACTTTAAAGACCTGACATGCTCTAGGATTTCATCTGTCGAAAGAAGTAGTTTTTATTAACTTCACAGCATTCAGAATAAACACGGTGCAACAAAATGAAAATTATTATCACATGTAATGTTATGTATGAATTCCAATATAGTTGTTAAATTTGATACACAAAGCTGTGAAAAAAATGTCCTCCTTTTTCGTTTTTGCTTTTGTCACACTTCAAAGTCTCAAATTATCAAACTGATTGTGAGACTAGAGAAACATAGCCAGAGTAAATACAAAATGCAGACTGCAGATAAGAATTTGATCTAGAAATACTGTATTTTTCAGACTATAAGCCTCTACCACGTTTTGAACCATTCGACTAATTGTAGCCTGGTGTAGCTTTTCTGTAGATTTGTCTTCAACCACCAGGGGGCTCTTTAGCAGGAAGTGAATCATGGAAATCAAAGAAGAAAGTGCTTATTTTCATTTAGAACAAGCACATGCTAGCAGCAGGCACCACGGAGAAATATTTTGAAACTCATACCCCCTCATCAAGGAAACAACACAAAGAAGTTCAGCTTTTAAATTGAAAACTATCGATCTGGCAGTACAGACCGTCCTTAATCTGTGTCCTTAATAGCAGATGAACTCAGGACGAAGTGGAAAACCGAGAGCGGCAGAGATACCAGCGGTGCGTCTTGTGTATGTATGTTTCCAGTTTTTTAAAAGAAAAACTTTGTGGGTGCATCTTATAGTGATGTGCGCTCTATACTCCGGAAATGGTCTCTTTCAGACATGCGGTGATCATTTTATGCCAAAAGTAACATGCACATCTTTTAAAAAAGTTTTGTCTTGTCAGCTGCACAGAACATTTTCCCCAACATCTTGGCGATCCTCTTTTTTTTTCTTTCTGGAAAATGTGAGATAAGCCTTTGTGTTGTTTTGTCAGCAGTGATCTTTGTCTTGGGATGCAATTTTTCGCTGTCTTTCTTATTGTAGAATCATGAACACTGACCTTACCTGAGGCAACATGAACCTTGCATTGTGGCATATGGTGATCACCTGGGCGGCAGACACCAACAAATTATTCAATTTATTTTTAATACATATCAAACAGACAAAAATAAAAATATATTCCTAAAACGAATCATACCTGCACTTATTTTCAGGGGATTATGTTTGGTGGGCAGTTGGCAGTTTTCCAGAGTGGTTGAGGAAAAAAACAAAACAAAAAAAAACATTATCACAGAATAGAATGCACAAGGCTACACTGCCAAAGATCTTGAAATGTGGTCTCTGAAAAGTTTGAAACGTTATCACAAAGTTCCACAATCATGAAACTTTGAAAAGATTTCATGGAAGCAGTTCAAAAAGGAAACACAACAGAAGAAAATCCGTGAAGGTTAGTGGCGTTTCTGAGAACGTGAAGAGCTTCAGGGTGATCCAGTTCAAGCTGGAGTAGCTGCTTCAGCCTTTGCTGTACAACACAACCTGGAACAAGAGGATAGCCAAAGGCCAGACAAAAAGAAAAAATACTGAATGAAGTAGAGAAACATCTGGATGTAACATGTCCAGCATAAAATATGTCACTTTATGGAGTGTTGAAATAAACAAGATAGTAAACCCTGGGAAAGAAATCCTCCATCTGGATATCAGCACATTTACAGATTTGCAACTGAAAATGTCATTTGTAACTTTCCACTTATTTCATAGTAGTAAATGTAATGGCTTATTAATAAAAATGAATACAAATACATGCACAAATTGTACCTTTCCCCTACTTTTGTATCCTCTAAAGTTTATATATTGATACTTTTTGTCTGTATGCTGTTAATACTTGAAAATCAAGGCTAAATTTCTTGTTTGTGAATGCAGTCCTGGCCAGTAATGCTGATTCCAATTCTGATTGTTTACGTTGATTTATTGCATAAAATCCCTTTAAGGTATTTTGAACATGATGGTAGGCAGACGTTTTCAAAATATGTCATCCATCATCCAAGGATGTGCTGAATGTCTATGTGTGTCATGATCTGTGGTTTTGTGTGTTTATTTTTGAGTTTTCTGTCTAGTCCTGTTCCCTGTGAGTCTCTGTCTCTGCGTCTTCCCCGTTAATTGTTTCCCAGGTGTGTCTCGTTCTCTTGATTACCTGTGTTTAGTCTCCTGTGTTGTCTGTGTTCCTCATCGTCATGTGTACCTGTTTCCTAGTGCTGTCAGTTGTTCCTCGTTGCTCCTCCGTTGTCCTGTTCCGCCGGTTATTTTCATTAAATTCATAATTTTTTCACCATCATACCTGGGTCTCAGCGTCTCTCCTCACCACCACCACACCACACCCTGACAGAGTGGTGCTTCATTAACTTTGAGTTCAGCGTTTCCTTGAAAAAATATTAACCCTGAGCCAGGTTGCATAAACCCAAAGGTTTTTCAGAGATTATTTATACAGATGTTTGCAGAGGAAAACTTTATCTCTATATTAATTTATGTATTTTTTAAGTAAAAGAAAATGCAAACCATGTGTGCATTTCTTCAGTTTAATTAATTACAATAGGTTTTGATGTCTGTCTTAAATGTGATTTTGTTTAGTGTCAGCATTTAGTTGTTGAGAACATGTATTTTTTTTAAAAAATGATTAATGCACAATTATTGATCTCCTGATCTGATTTTAATGTGTTCTACAAACACCTGGTTTTGTTGTCTGTACACATTTACAAATGACTTGAAAGGGAAGCAAATTACACTGTTTGAATATTAAATACTTCATTAGGCTTGACTTCATTATTGCATTTGATACAGAAATGTGCTAATATATGGGAAAATTATGAAATGTGCCAAAAAATGACACACTTTAAACTCTAATGCAGTTTAATCAATGAACTTGGCTTGTTATCTCTGAATAGGTTATGCGAAATATCACCCTCACTGGTGTAATCATAATTTAATCATTGCTTTAGTGAGAATCCTGTGGGACAGAAGCCCTGAAGTCATCCTTTATTAAGCCAAGCATTTTGACTAAAATATTAAAGAAATTTTGCTCCAATAGATCATTAAGTATCTTATATGACAGCTCCTCGCTCTTATCTTTTAACAGCTGCACTCTGATGTGGATAAAGGAGACGGCAAGGTGAAGTATGTGTTGTCTGGTGAGGGGGCCACGTCCATCTTCACTATCGATGAGAACACCGGAGACATCCATGCCACGAAGCGCCTCGATCGGGAGGCCCAGGCTTACTACACCCTCCAAGCTCAAGCCATTGACCGGATAACCAACATACCTGTCGAGCCAAGGTCCGAGTTTGTGGTCAAGGTGCAGGACATCAACGACAATGAGCCGAAGTTCCTGGACGGGCCGTACCTGGCAGGGGTGCCAGAGATGTCACCTTTAGGTAAGCCTCTCTTTTTATTTTTTTTTATTGTAAACATGATCGGATGAGTTTCTCTTTCAACTCCCGGATCACTTTCTCTTTGACTTGCCCTCGCTCTAACGTCTCCGTTTGATAATTTTCCACCTCGCTGAATCCGTCTTCCTAGTTCTGCCTCTAGGTCATCAGGTGGGTTGGGACGTGTCCTGCGTTAATATGAGTCCAACGCTTTGCAAGGCTGAAAATTGTGCTCATCAAATCTGACTTACATGAAATGTTGCTTGTTCACGAGCTCTGTGTAAATCAAGGTCAAGGTTAAACTTTTACTAATTTACGCTTCTCATGGTCGGATATTATACCTGCGAATATGCTAGCAAATAGGAAGTGAGGCATGCTTCTGCTCAAGGTTTATTGGGATTTGATAAGAGTGAAACTTATGTGACAAATGGTAATGAAAAGGCCACCTAATGGACTATTCAAGAACTCCAGAAAAGTTCATTCTTGATTTGAACCATGTCTGTGAAGAGCTACAGCTGGCTCAGTTTTAAGATAGGACAACACAATATCTTATGAAAAAAGTGTTGCAACATCGCTTAAATCAACGTAATAGACAGCAAATCTTCTCACTTCAACATATTAACCTACTTCATTGTGTTTTTTTTCTGAAACAGCTACATTTTTTAAGCCATGTCAGCTATTAGCATGAGGGAATAATCAGATAGCTGTCAACATGAGGTAGCTAGTTTGAGGTTTGTTATTGCTTAATGCCAAACATGCTTAAAACATTTTTGCCCCTTTTTCTTTGGCAGTTGGTGTGAACTGTGTCATTTTTTCAGAGTTGTGACGGGTTGTTCTGAAAGCAAATTTAATTTTGAAAACACAAGTAGTGAAAAATTTATGTTGTAAAATAACACTCTGTTTCACATTTGAAATGATTTTTGATGCGTCACAGGCGGCATTTTGCCATGTGGCTGAATTTATCCTGTTACAAAATCGAGTGGGGAATTCTTTGAGAAACTACAACTTAATCTTATTAATATTATATCTTAATAGACTTCTTAATATCTGGGGTTGCCATTATATCTTTCCTAAAACATATGGATAGCAGCCTGTTTTTCCCAGTGAAAGCTTCACCCAGAATTCTGTTCATATTTTAGGAAAGGCAGGTAAAATGTCTGTGCTGGCTTGACTGGCTGTGTGGTAGACAGTTGCATTATTGTACAATGAAGTGCAGAAGGATGGTAACATCTTTGCAGAGTTGCACAACCCCAGGCAGTATGCTATATTAAAGCTTAGTGCATAAGAATGTAGGTGTTTTTGGAGATGGCTGGCCAAACACCTCCCAAACATTGACAGTCTGACTGCAAGAAATGCACACAAATGTGATCATGCACATCTAAAGGGTTTCATTGTTTTTGTTTTCTTGTCAGAAGGTTGTATTTTATAATCAAACTCACAAAAATTAAAATCCTGGAATATTAAGTGTATTTTCCTTATATTTGTAACAAAATCTGCCTTGTGTACTTGGAGGTTTGTTAAATAGACCAAAACAAATGGTTAAAACATTACTTATAGAAAGGGAAATGTCTCTTGACATTATGTGAGCTTCCTCCAGGCGTATTGAGTTATCAAAATTTCTTCCGGAGTTCTGAATTAGTCCCTACGATCTTGTTGAAAGTGTGAAGACATGTAAATGAGTAACAAAAAGATCCCAAGGCCTTTTAGTTGAGCAGGTGGTTGAAGAACACAACATAGTCACCTTGTGTTTTCGTTTTAATCGGAACATGTTGTAACCACTTTGGCAAAGCTAATTTGGATTTTTAAGTTCATTTTTAAGGGAAGGGCGTCCAAATGGATGGAGAATCACTTGCTAAACTGACTTGGTGTTTCATCGCTTCTAATCTAAATAACTAACCACACAAATCAATGCAGTAAAGAGCTTGGCAAAGTAATGATTGGAATATATTTACAAAGCTTTAAACATTAAGACACGGAAGCAAACAAATTTTTGGTTCTTTGTGTTTTTTTTCACATACGAGTCACTCCGCTGTATAGCGGTGTGAAGCCCGATGAGTAGTCATTTACATATTTATTGCTTTAAATATGCCAGCACACACCTCTGGGCTTTGAAATGTTGATGAGTGACACATGTTTGAAAACTAACTTAAGGTCTAAATCCGTCCCGACACCCATGGGCATTTTTTATTTTTTTTCCTCCACAAATTGGTGCTCATATTAGCTGAAGCTTTCGAGTACCTGCCTGCTGAAAATGTCAAATTCTAATGAACACATTTCTATCCATCCATTCACTTCCCTCTTCACCATGACAACAAGGTAGGCAAAAGCATTCCAACGTGGCCAACTTGCGCCAGATTCTCCTGGGGGATTCCTGAGGTGATCCGAGGGATGCTGGGACCTGTGAGAGATAATCAAACATGTAGGGATTAGAGCTGTGAAAAAAGAAAAAAAAAACTATTTCCAGTTATTTATTCAAAATAAACATTTAATTAAAATTCAAAATCAATAATTAAAGTCAGATTCCTGATACTTGTGGTCTTCAAAAAAGGGAATCGGGATTTTTTATTTTAAATAAAAGTCTAAATTAGTGTAGTGTAGTTCTTAGTTGGAAAGTGTAAAAGGGTATTTGAAAACTTTGTGCACTAAAAATGTGAACACTATAAATTCCATGGCCAAAACTTGTCATTCAACACGAAATACATTGATTTTAGGCAGAAGAAAACATCTTTACTTTAGTAAACAGTGTACAGTTATTTATTTCTCCAGCCACAGACAGCAGTGAGTTGACACCAGGGGCAGACTGGGGCACAGAGAGCTGCCTGGACCTTTTCATCTTGGATGACCCACTTTTCACACAAAGCATTTGTTGACGAGATCAAGTCTTTGGAAGAATTTTTTTTAAGATGAGTTTTATCAGTTATATTCTGATTGGAAGTTGGAAATCATCCAGTTTTCTCAGACAATAAACCCAAAAAGTTGCGTGTTTTAACCTTGACAGGAAGGTGGACAGTGTGAATGCTGTACATGAAATCAACTTAACCTGCGCAAAGAGATAAAGCAGCAGAGTGCAAACATGATTTTTTTTTTTGTATTTCATTGCACTCTTAATTGTTCTTACTTCTAATTTTTTTAAAGCACAGCATAATAATTCATGGCCTATAAGCTGCAAAAATAAATAAAAAAATAAATGTTCTTACGTTTAATATTTTTTCCAAGAAAAGAGGCACATTTTAGTTGGATGACATTGGTGAAACTCCATCAGAGGTGTAAGTGCTTGTGGTTAAGTGGTTACTGGGAGGAATGTGGGTGAGTGAGCTCTGCCCACTGAGCGAAGCCTTGAGAGGAAGAAATGACAGCTTGAGATTTTGGTAAAAAGTAAAAGGTGAGAGGCCAACTTTTTCAGTTTGCTTACAAACTGACATCTCGCTCTTTAAAAATGTTGTTCAAAAGAAGTAGAAGAAGAAGAAAAAAGCATTTTTAGCCGTCTAAAACAGTGGGTTGCATCCAGCAGTTGGTGAGTGTAAAATTTAAGTCAAGTGTAAACAAATTCACGGATGGACTGATGCATTGATCAATTTTCTTAACATGAGAAGGAAACACTTTGGAAATTAAATGTGATGAACCCACAATCTAAAATAAAAGCAACACTTGGACAGGCATCAAATTTAACTTGGATGGAGATGGAAGATTTCAATTTGAGTTTGTTTATTATTTGTGTTTTTGAGGAATACTGCTGCCTCTGGTATTTTTCCAGACTGTTAAATGCAGCCAGTAAGAAGTTGCGGCTTGTGAACATCTAAAATTGCAAGAGATTTCAGTTAATGCATTGAGAATTTCTGCTACTATAATTAATGTCTTAGTTCTGAGAAGATCTGTTTGTTTTACCTCACATCCAAAAGTAATGAGACTTGAATCATCACAACACTGTTGTTGCTCATTATGGTATTTTTGTCTTTGACATGCTCATATTGGTAAATAAGCTATTTACATTAAAGAATAAGGAATAACTCATTACGTCTGGTGAATTACTGATATCTTATTGCATTCTATGCTGTGGAATGAATTGGTTGATCTTAACCGACTGTTTTTCCATTGCAATTAACATCATGTAGAGAATTAGCAAAAATACTCTTTATTAATAATGCCTAAGCTGAATGGAGCCGTTTCATGTGTTGATAGCTGTGACTGAATCGCTTTACCACGACCTCTTTCACATGAAGTGCATGAACGGAGTTAAAGCTATCTTTGCCTCGGCGCCTCACACAGACAGCAGCATCCAGGTATAAGTCCGTGATAACAAAGGAGCCGAGGCATTTTTAGAACCTTCAAAGTCAAAATGAGTATTTAACCAGGCATACAGTGGCACCAGGAAGCCTTCCAAAGGAAGCAGCGCTTTGCTTACAGCACAGGCGCAGAGATCTCTAAAGGATTACACAGCTGACTGTCAACGGGAGGTACAGAGCTCAGGCTTAAAGAACCAGAGGATTAGAGTACAAGGGCTCCAAGTCTCGTGTCCAACCCGAGATAAGACGGGAAGTCGGTGCGCGAACTACAGAGGAGGGCGCGTTTACACCCTCGAGTGCTGAAAAACGGGGTCACCTGAGTCACTTTATTTACTCTGCCACCTCCTGCGAAAGTCCTCAGTGCAAGTTGTGCAGCCAACAGGAGAATAATGCATCACCTCTCTTTGTAAATATCTGCCCAGAGCAATCACCAATGCGATAAAGAAGAGGGAAGGGCCAAGCACCTCCTGTCCTCAATAATTCCTTTATAGATGCCTTTAAATCATTAATGGTCACAGCTTTGCCCCACTGATGAATGAGTTCAATTTAGAGAAAATCATGAATTTAATTAAAGTAATTAGAGACAGAACCCATCCAGAAACACTGAGACCTTTCGGCCCAAGGATCTCTGAAGGCTTTTGTCTTAATCACTGGAGAGGTGTCAAATAAAAGACAAGAGAGCTGGAGGACAGTCGTAGGTGTGACAGTCACGAGGCCAGGCCTTCTCCTGCTGCACCGCAAAGGGCCAAAAGAGCAGTTAGAGGGCTCATTACAAGCATGGGGAATGTAATGTCAACCCAAGGCCACAGCTCTTGAATTTACTGCTCCAACTTTATCCAGCTGTCATACTTCCTGTCTAATTCATAAAAGCGGCGATGAAGGATGGAGTCTTCTTCATTATTTAAAGTTGGAATTGGAAGTGAATGTTGATTAGGATCCTTTGTTGTAAATATGCAAAGTTTTTGTCGCTATTCATTACTAATGAGCATTTGGGATGGGCATTTAAGCCTTAATCCAATCCAGTGAAAGAGCTCTGCAAAATTTATTTCTGCAAAGGCTTCAGTCTGTAAATTGAATTGTTCAATAAAAAGTGAACAAAGGTGAATGTACAGCTGTCATCGTGGTGCAGGTGCAGAGCAGCCTTGCTCCTGTCAGACTGCCTCAGGGCAGCTGTGGCTACTATTCAGTAGCTTGCCACTATCATCGTGTGTGTTTGTGTGTGTGTGAATGAGAGGCTGAATGTAGTGTGAAGCGCTTTGTGGTCCTCTGGACTTGATAAGGTGCTACACAAGTACAAAGCCAAAGCCAGCTTAAAAATACATTAACTGTACAGAAGTGTCAAACTTGAGGCCCGTGGGCCAAATTTGGCCCGGCGTAGCTATTTGTGTGGCCCTAGAGTCTTTGGGGTCAAATAAATTGAACTTTAAGATACCATCTGTGAGCTTAGATATTATTTTTCAGTCAAATCAAACTTGTTTTCATTTGTATACCAAATTACAGCAATGCAAAGAGATGCTAAGAATATTTACATTTCAAGAAGTAAACTTAACATGTAATACGTAGTTTTATTATTACTGCCACAACCAGACCTTTGAGGACATTCACAATCTTGATGCTGCCTGAAATGCTGATTGATAACTTAACAGATGTTTTACATCATGATAAGTTTTTTAAGGAGAAAAAAAATCTAAAAAAATATCAAACCAACCTTATGTGAGAAAGTACTTTTCCTAACATGTAATACTTCTCTGGTGGAGTAAATGTTGGCCTGGTTTTAGGCCCAAAGGCCCCTGGCCCGGAGCTTTTGATGCGTTGGTGGACCTTGGGGCCCCTTAAGCTCACAGAGAGGTTTTGGAGGGATGGTGGTGCTGCTGTTTCTGTGGTATTGGCCCGGGAGAGCTGTTACTAGGCTGGACTCTGTCTTTGTTGCTTGGCTATATTGTGAAGAATGCAGTCTCAAACTGCAAGTGTCGTACTTTCTGTTTATCTAAGGGCCTGAAGAATTCCTGCCTGTGCTCCATGATAGACACGCCGCATTTATTTTAGCTACTGACACATGACGGTTGTCCACCAGAGAAAATGAAATGATTAGAAAGTGTTTTTTTTTTCGATACAACTGTGGAGAAAGGATGAAAAATGCGAAGCTCGGTGCCATCACATCAATGAAGATGGACAAGCATTAAAGGGGGCATTGACAAGCTGACAGCCTGGTGAAGCAGAAAGAATCAGTTCGGATATCTGGATTCTCATCTGTGATTTTTCAGTTTTTTTCTCCTTTTTACTCTGCTGGCATCATAATATTTATTCCTGTTACAGAGGACACCAAAACAGCTAAAAAGTTCCAGGTTAAAGCTGTGCTCTGTACAGTTCTTTATGGGATTCTAATTTAAATCCTCAGGTCTCCTTACATGAAGTGATAAACCTGTAATAAAAAAATTCTGACGTTCCCTTAGTTCTCTTCCATACAGTCATACAATTTGACCTTGGTGTGTTAAACTACCAGTAATATAACCTGTCAAAACTAAGAGGTGATGTTATAATCTAGGTGTCCTTCCCCAGCTGGCCTGGTGATAACTTCCCCAAGGTTTTTTTCTTCTTTTTTTTGCCTTTATATTGTTCACATCTAGGGCTAAAGCTTGTTAATTTTGCTTTATGACCTAAATGGAGAACTCTAATTTTTCAATTTCCATGATCACTTCATTCTGTAAAAGCCTGTAAAACGCATCTCATGTAAGAAGTGAGACTTTTATTGGAAAGTTTTCTCTTGAGTAAAAAAATTACGTGTAAAAGCAGCACTTTCTGTCGTGTATCTCCATTGTGCCAGATAATGTGGAACATCGAACATAGCAGGCTGTTACCGTGCTCTTAAAAAAAAAAAAGACGTATTTTCCACTAACAAATTTCTGCTGTTCTTGCTGTTTTGTCACACTAAAACGCTTCAATTCATTATACATTACAACAATCACCAAATTACTTGGATTTACAAGGAAAATAAACCAAGCTATGCCCATGGGAATAAGTAACTGCCCCCAAATTTAATAAAGGGTTGTGCCAACCTGGTTTGTTGAGTCTTTTACAGCCACTGTGGAGGAATTTTTCCATTCTCTTTTTCTTTAGTTTTTTACTGTATTGCTTGTAAATCCTAAATCCTGTTCCAAACACCCCCAGTATGTCAAATGGATTTCAGTTAGAACTTTGACTAGGCTCGAGGGCTCGACGTTTCCCTTTATACTTCTATACTGGTTCTTTTCAACCTATGATCCAAAATAAGTCGATATTCACAATGATGTGATGATTTGATAAGGGAGCGGGAACTATCTGATGCTGAAGCTGGTTTGATCATCTGAAACATTAAGGTGTGCTAAAATCAGAATCTTTAAGGGGCAATTAATTTTCCAGAGGACTGTATTCCCATGCTAGGCTGGAAAAAGCTTTGCTCTGTTAGAATGTCTGTTTTTTTTTTCAAGGTTATTTTAACAACGCCTGGTGTTGATGATTTCACTGCTGCCAAGCTAGACGCTGCCTGTAGGCGTCAGCTTTAGGACCCACACTGACGTCTAGTCTAACAGCAAAAAAATACCCTGAGCCATCACGGTTGTTTGTGATAATGTAAGAGTTTATTAAATAGCTTTTCCTCCACATTATCAGATGGATATCAATTCTTTGACCTAAAATTGCTTTCTTCATGCACATTAAACGAACCCAGTTGGAACAGAAAGGCTCATTTATACCATAACGAATGTCTTTCTGAAATTGAATGGCACTGATTTTTGCTGATTATGCTTTTGCCTGGAAAATGTTTCTCTGCTTCGCTTTCTGAGCCAATAGCTGTCAGTATAATTCACATGAGTCAGGTGTAACAAGGAGCAACAAAAGAAGAGGGCTTATGTTCTCTGTTTTGTACTAAAGGAAGTGTGGGAGAGGACAATGCTGTGCTGCATGCAGACACAATCTATCAGTTGTCAGTGGGTGTGTGAACAGTTGGGTTTGAGGACAGATTTCAGTGTTGGACGCTTGGCGGAAGTTTGGAGATTTACAAGAAGCAGCAGGAAACTTAAAGGACCAGGCCACATATCTGGGCTTTAATAGCAGAGCACAGTGTCAGGTTTGACCTGCTGGAGGTAGTAATCTCAATCGATGTTACTGTTACCTTTTCCAGGATAGTCTGCAGGTTATGATTCTTTACTTTCTTCCATGTTTCTTCGCAGGACTACAATGTGGCTTTTTTTTTCAACCATTTTTTACTGTTCTGTTTTAATAAATGAAATCTAAACTTAATAAAAAAAAGATTGTGATATAATTGCTCATCAATAAGACCAATAAAAAGGATATTAATGTCAAAACGCTGCGTTATGGTCAAGTTATGACCCACACATTATTCAGGGTGATGCATCCAGGCATAATGGAAAGTTTGTTCGAAGGAGAAAAGGAGCATGAGCACCAGGGGACAAAAAATGGTATAGTTTGATATTTCTGTGGTGATCTAGCACCATATTCAGATGTTTGGAAGAAACTGCATTTTTTTTTATCATTTACTGTAATTAGCTGCACGTCAATCTATAAAAATAATAAAAACAAATGCCTTATATCACTTTAGGGGAAATGATCTACTTAATATTTGAGTTTCACTTGTTGAACTGGATAATTGAAGCTTCACTTTCTGTGGTTATATAGACTTGATAACCAGCCAATTGTCAGACTATAAACTGTTAATAATGCATCAGTATGCTAAGAATAATGCATAAATCACAATACATTAACTTTAAAGTGTGTGATTATGAAGTCTGCTAATCTTTCCAATGTGTCAGCTTTAGGTTACTCTATTTTTTTTTTAAGTGTGAATAGCACACCTGTGATTTAGGTTGTAGTTATATTTCTGCTGCCTTGAAATAATTTGCTCCATGCATATTCAATGAACTTTCAATCTATATTTTTAATCAACTACATAACAACTGGTAAAGTTAAGCGATCTGTGATGAGTTTGAATAGAAACGTCGTCTAACCATCAGAGCAGAAGGCGGCTGGATGGTTTCTCTGGCTTTTCACCTCAAATCCAAATAACTTCTCCAGTTCCGAACGTGGCTCTTATTTCAATTACTTACATTTCAATTCGATCATACACGTAAATTTAGTTGAAAATGGAAACTGGAAAAACGAAACATTATCTAAGAAACCCACATATATTACACTGAGTCATTGACTTTGCGGCAATCTCATATTTAGCAGCAGTGGAATGGAATAACTCCTTAATATTGCAGCATTTACTGATTATACCATTTACGCTGCCTTGTCTTGTTTTTTGTTATCATTTGTTTTGTCTCTTCCAGTATGTTTCATCCAGATGACTTTTTTTTCTGATCATGTCATGAACTACACTTTCAGTCCAATTTTGTGCTTTTTTTTTTTTTTACACCAGAACCAAACACAAAATTGAGTTAAATTATAGTGTTCAAAAACGCATTTCCTTTTACAAACAGCGGCACAACTTGTTCATTTAAATACCAAAAGCACAAAACGCTTCCTTCTGTGCTCTGTAGAAATGTGATGACATTTTGAAAGAACACCCTAAACAAGCAAGAGGAAAACACCTCAGATGTTTGCACCCTATGGCTGCAATCTTTCACTTGCTTTAAGATATAATTTGAACTTCACAGCTACACTTTTCCCTCTGCAGAACAATATACTCTCCAGGAACAATTTTTCCATCCTAACTCTGTTGGATGTGACGCTGCCTGTGCAAGTCTTGTATTATAGTGTAAATACGGGTTTATTTATTTTTCATTTGTTTCTGGAACTGTTAATAGATTCTGATTTAGCCAGAGTGGAATTAGATAAAAAATAAAATACATCCTGCTAACATTGCCAGGGGGCATATTTGACTTTTCTAAAGCCCTAGAGAGCTGCACTTTTTTTTTAAATTTACTTTGCTGCTGTTGACTGAGACTTAATAAAATGACAAACAAGAGGGCTGCTTAGTGATCTGTGCAAAGCAAATGGCTAAAAGTTTCAAGTGGACTCTAAAGGCGCGAAGTAACAGTTTAATTCTGTTTCGGTTTCTCTGTGAATTCGTGGCAGCAACAGTGTTTTATTTGTTCATTTTTGTTGGGGTGGGAAAAAAAAGTGTTTGAAACTCAGTCAAGCAACTTGAAAGGAGCAATACACAAATTCAGAGTAATCACCAGTCTCAATGAAAGAAGACAGTGTGAAGACAATGACTAATGAGATTATTTAGTGGCTCAGAAGTTACATTTCCATCCCTCTCCTCCCTTGCTTTTCAAGTCGCATTTGTCACACACTGAGCTGATATGACTATTTCCACATTTAGCCCAGCATGACTTGGCCCTTGAATGTTGTCTTGGAAACTAATGAGTGGCCGTCTGCCCACAGGGACCATGGTGGTGCAAGTGGCGGCCACAGATGCAGATGACCCGACTTACGGGAACAGTGCCCGGGTGGTCTACAGCATCATCCACGGGCAGCCGTACTTCTCGGTGGAGCCCAAGACAGGTAGGTGTAATTTCATCCCACCCTCTTACGGTCAGCACACACAATTGCTCTAAATGTCAGACAGTGCGGGTATCTCTGTGTTCGTGAAGGAGGCTCGGCGAAGAAAGTGCTGTATTATGTTGTGTAATGATAAAGAACACAAATCTACCGTTGGATTCCTTCACGGCCATTTATCCACTTTTCACTAAGGCCAAATAAAGCACATTTCAACAAATCGGAAGGTCAGTAGAAAATGCTATACTTGCTATACTTTGTTCTGCTGTTGCCATTTTGATTGTTAGAGAAACCAGCCTGTAGTGTTGAGCATTATTAAACATCTGCATCAGACAGCATATGGCTGTTGATTTGAAATACATAATATTGGATCTGTCTGTTTTTAAGTCTCACACTATTAAGGCAGCTGGTTGCCGCATAAGGTGCCCTTTTGTTCTACTTGAGCCCCCGTCCCCCAGAATATCTAATTACCACTGAACACTGTAGATATTAGCTTCTTCTGTGTTCGTGCTAGAACAGTTTCCACTGCACATATGTTTGTGAATAAAGGTTTTAGTTGCTGTTTGATCTATTAAATACCACAGTAATAAGTGTTTTTTGAGAGGTCTCAAGCGTTTTAGCTATTTGTGGACAGTTGTGGTCCACTGTACGTCTTTTTTGTTGTCACAAATAAATGTACATTATACAGTAAAATGAAATAAATATAAAAAGCAGTTTTTACATCTTATTTTGGTAATTAAAGGGAAAAACATAACCAAAGCAACCCAGCAAGATGTGAAGAAGCAAATACTGTCATTGTTAAATCAAAAATTACATCACATTAGCCACATTTTTTTTAAAATAAAGCTGGGTTCAATTTAAATAACACTGACTCATTTCTGATTACTGCCAGGTCTACAGAATCACATCAAGTAGACAACAAAATTATTAAATTATGTTTGTTTTTATGGGCACTTTGAAGTCATTTGTGAATTTAAAAAGGGGAGAGGAGGACACAACCCTGAGGTGACTCTTGAATAACTATTATTTCCCTGTATAAGCCATTACTGCTTGTGGCCCACATGGTAAAGACTTTAAAGCCCAACTTCAAAGATTTCCATTTCTGCTTCACAGCATTGTGCCCACTTAACGATCTCGCCATCTTTAGCTGAATGCTGATTTGTGTTATGTATCCTGGAATTGTTTTTGTGATTATTGTCTCTATATAAAATATATTACTACCAGAGCAAAAACAAAGTGTGAACATCACCAGTCAGTGTTTGCTTTCCCCCGTTTTGTGTCAATAGTTTTCATAAAATCAGTGTCTCCATAAACCAATTGCTTTTGTTTTTTAAACGTATTTTCAGACATTACAATACATTATAAATAACTTAAATGCCAACTTTAGAAGTTTACACTTTACCCTGCAGTTAGATACTGAACATCTGTAGATGTAGCCAGTTTGAATAACACATTGTCATACTTGTGATAACAGCTGTGAGGGGGGGAGAAATTATGCACTTGCACAGCTTTAAAAGAGCTATTTAATGTGAAATCAGGCTTTTGTCTGATGCTATATTTTGACTGCAAAATTAACATGCTATTTAAATAATTTAAATACTGCACAGACCTTGAGAAAATTGTTATGCTCCCATCATTATTTAGAAATAAAACCTCATTGATCAATATCTTGTTTTTCTTAAAAACTGATGTAATTTTTTTCATTGTTAGTTGAAGCAAAACTATTTCTATCAAAGCTTAATAATCCACATATTTAAAAATAAATATAGACCTGTCCTACCTTTTTACTGCAACACATTTCCAGTTTTTTACTGGAAATCTACCTGCCATAAACCCAGTGCTTGATCATTTAGCCTGAAGGTTTGCATCCACCAAATTGATCAATATGAAATGGATACAGGTAATATGTATTGTGATAACCCAATGTTATACAAAGTCTGCTATAAAATAAAGTTCAGTCAGTTACTTTCAGAGGCCAAATACTTGCATTAACTGAATCTATTTGATTGTAATTTAATCTCACAGCCTCAGACATTAAAGAACAAATAGCATCATAAAGACAAAAGAAAAGAACAGGCAGGGAGAAAATTGTAGAGAAATTTAAGGCTGACTTTATAAACCTCGCAGACAGAAGAATGAAATTGATAATCTGAAAATTTTAAGAGCGTGTTGAAATTCCAGACCAACCAAGACACAGGCTTCCATCCAAAGTAACAGGCGAGGCAATGAAAGCATTAATCAGAGCAGCAGCCAAGAGGCCCATTTAAACTCTGGAGGACTCAGGTTTGAGGATCTATGGGCAAGAAAACCATTAGTTGTGCACTCTAAAATTCGGTCCTCTGTGCCAGAGTGGCAAGAAGAAAGCCGTAGTAGAAAGGAAGGCCTGAAGAAGCATGTTTGCAGTTTGCCACAATCCATTTAGACGACACAGCAAACACTTGAAAGTAGATGGTCAGGCCTTTTTTGGTTAAATGCCAAACAGTATGTGTGATGGAGATGTATAAAACTCAGCAAAGCATAATGGTGATGGAATCATGCATCAGAACAGCCAAATGCAGATAGTGTCACCTGAAAGAAATGTGCATATGTGGTACTAAGCTACATATGTATCATATAGTTTTCAAAGTGTCTGCAGTCTGAAGGGTCATATCACAATTTATCCAACTCTCACACCATTAACATGAGATTAATTTTAATTCTGCACTGAAGAAGCCAGATGCATTACGTTCAGACGTAAACGATGAATGAAGCCAGCAATGCTAACACTCAGCTTTCTTCTTTCTTCGTTTCCTTCTTTTTCTTCTGTTTTTGTGACAAAACTGTCACCTCCCATTGCTCGACATCTTCATAATCCCTTCATAGACGGCTGCGTCTATTATTACTTCTGTGAACAGTGCACTGCTGTGTGACGTCTATGTTCTTATTCTGTGCATGTGGGTAGTTTTGGGGTCGTAAAATGTTCACACAGAAGTCTGATTGCAGCCGCATTTAATTAGCAGTATGAATAACAACTACACACGGACAGACACACACACACACACACACACACACACACACACACACACACACACACACACACACACACACACACACAC
>CAEGAF010151943.1:0-11603 GCA_903067075.1 Micropoecilia bifurca
ACGCCGCAGGACACACTAACGGTCTGGGACTTGGAGTTGCCAAGGCAGACACATTCTAGCCTATTAGAAAGAAAAGAATGAAACCAATCCATGACAGATTTGCCGAGACAGACTTCCACATGCAGACGTTGTAGGAGGATGTTATGGTCCACGGTGTCAAATGCAGCAGTGAGATCAAGGAGGACAAGAATAGAAGTGCAGCCAGTATCAGCAGCCATGAGAACATCATTTGTAACTCTTAGCAGGGTGGTCTCAGTACTATGAGCAGGACGGAACCCAGATTGAAATTGTCGTACAGAGAGTTTCTTTGAAGGTGGAGTTGGAGTTGTGAAGCAACTGCCTTTTCCAGCACTTTAGAGAGAAAAGGAAGATGTGAAATAGGCCGATAATTGGAAAAGGATTCAGGATCCAGAGTGGTTTTTTTAGGAGGGGTTTGATGATGGCAGTTTTTAGAGACAGAGGGACATGACCGGATTTCAGTGATTTATTTATAATTTGAGTAATTAATGGGCTTATCGCAGTCCGATTTGATTTTATAAGTGAGGAGGGAAAAGGATCAAGTGCACAAAAAGAGGGTTTCATTCCCTTAAGGAAGGTCTCAACCTCGCTTTGAGTAACATCATCAAAGCTGTCCAGCCCAAAAGGCACAGAAGTAGAGGCCAGTCGGGGATCAGAGATACCAGAAAACTGAGATGTGATCGTGTTTACTTTGTTTTTGAAAAATGATAGAACCAGATTGCATTGTTGAGTCATATCTTCAGCGTAGATTTGTTTGTGGGGATTAAGGAGGTGATGGATTGTAGAAAAAAGCTCTTTAGAGCTTCCCGGACAACTATTGATAATGCAGGAATAGTACTGAGATCGCGTTTGTCTGAGGGAAAAAGCATACGCTTTCTGATGTTCCCTGTATGCCTGTTTATGAACAGAGAGACCTGATTTTTTTACACGTCTCTCGATGGCACGGCCAGCGGTTTTCATATTCCGCAACTCATTAGTAAACCAAGGGGCTGAGCGGGAGAAAGACACCAGCCTTGACTTAAGAGGAGCATGGAGCTCCAAAAGCTCCTGGAGAGATTGATTGTAATGGTCCACAGAATCACTTACTGATAGGTGAGTAATACCAGACAGAGAGTGAAGGTCGGAGGACAGAGCCTCAGAGGAGATGTTTTTCAAATCACGGAACTGAATAAAACGTTTTGCATCCGGAACAGACAAACTTGAGGGAATGTCTAATGAGATGACACTATGGTCAGAAACACCCAGATCATAAACTGATAAGTTGCTAATGCTTATAGTGTCCGTGATCACCAAGTCCAGAATGTGTCCCCTGTTGTGAGTGGGGGCATCAACATGCTGAATGAGATTGAGCGAGTCCAGAAGAAACTTAAAATCTCCCACCAAAGGAGAAAATGAGTCATCAATATGAATATTTAAATCTCCAAGAATAACATTTTTCACTGAGCAGGCACAAAAAGAAGTGAGAAGGTCATGCATCTCAGAAAGAAATAAAACATGTGGTTTCGGAGGCCTGTAAAGCAAAGTAATATTCGTCTGGAATGGGGCTTTAAGATTAAAAGCCAAACATTCAAAGGAGGAGAAGTCCTGAAGAGCCAGCTGAGACAGTTTTAGGTTACTTCGGTAGATAACAGCAAGACCACCACCGCGGCGACGGGCCCTCTGCAAGTAGCTGTAACCTGAGGGACAGGCTTCATTCAGGGAGCTGAAAACGTCCGGTTTGTGCCAGGTCTCCGTTAGGCACATGAGGTCCAGGTTTTTCTCCAGGATGTGATCATGGATCAGACAAGATTTGTTTGATAAGGACTGGACATTGAAAAGTTCCATCTTAATGCTGGCTGGGATAGATGCTTTTGCAAAGGTCTCAACACACTGGAATCCACTCCATGTTTCTGTGGCCTCTTCGGACGACGTGCACCGCCTGCCATATCAGGGACTGCAGGTGCAGCGCTCTGATGACGAAATGGATGTGCAGGACGTCCGGCCGACCACAAGGAAGCCATGGAGCCGGACGCAGCCTGCCGAAAATAGACAAAGTTCCTCCGAGAGCCTCTGTGAACATAGCGAGGTCTTCGCAAGAGGCCGAGTCCTTTCAGGATGGAAACACAAGGAGGGGCAGACTGGTGGTTGAGTTCGAGCAGCTGGGAGGCGGAGTAGGACAGCATCGTTGAGCCAGTCCGGCCGGAAGGGGCTAGCAGCGAGCTAACCGCTAACAACAGACTCACGGTTCCACAGCAAGTCTTCAAGCAGCGTAGTGAAATCCACAACGTAACTTGACGGAGCAGGAAAGAATCCAAAGCCAAAGAAAATGACAGCAGAGCGACTTAAGTCACGCGATGTGGCTTGATTTACGCGGAGAATCGGTAGGAGAAGCGGCGAACATCCAGCGCCAGCGTCCTCTCTCCCCCCATTAGCCTGCACCAGTTCCACTTATGCATGGCATGAAAAGATTTGTCATCTTTTCAATATAAAAGCTGCCAGTGCTCAGATGAGTTCCCACCGAGATAGCTTATTACATGACAATCTAGTGTAACAACATCACACTGCTACATTCACCCCCACTGTTTTACACTAGATTGCGGGCATCTAACCCAAATAAAGAAAAACAAAAACAAAATAAACAAAATAAAACAACAAAGATAAATATAATTTTTTTTTCTTTTTTTCACAAATCTGACCCCGACAATACATGTGACCCAGGTATACCCTCCATACAAGACCAAAATGGTTGACCAGCAAAGAGTTATTCAATAAAGAATTAGGGGAGTTGAGGGGTAGCTAAGTCCCCACCTCACCATAGAAGACATGCCACTTACACATCTATCATAGAGTACACCCAAAATCACCCCAAAGTGTCCAGTGTAATGGATAATCTAAATAAAATCATGACCAGACCCCCATTATAAGAAGTCCCAATAAAAACAAAGAAGAAAAACAATAAAATAACACAAAACAAATGGCCTTATGACAAAATCTTAACTCTTTGTGTGGACATTGTCTGAATCAACCTGTTAAGAGGTTTGATAAGTCTACCCAGTCTCGTCCGTATCCCTTCCCCTGGAACAACTGAAGGAATCCCTGAAGGTACAACGATAGCGACTGAATCACACCCAGACACATGTGAGCCACTAACAGTGGCTAACAGTCCTGACCGTCCTGCCAGTCCTGCCAGTCCTGCCAGTTCGGCCAGTCCTGCCAGTCCTGCCAGTCCTGCCAGTCCTGACCGTCCTGCCAGTCCTGCCAGTCCTGCCAGTTCTGCCAGTCCTGACCGTCCTGCCAGTCCTGCCAGTCCTGCCAGTCCTGCCAGTTCTGCCAGTCCTGACCGTCCTGACCGTCCTGCCATTCCTGCCAGTCCTGACCGTCCTGACATGCTGCTCCTGTTGGTGCCACTGTTGTTTTCTAACTTATTGTTTTAACCAGTTTTAATTTTTTTTCCATTATTTATTTAATAAATCAGCTTTTTCTTTGAGCTCATTTTCTATGAATTTTGGAAGTTGAAATCTAGCAAAATGCCATAATTAACAACATCCTCAATATCTCCTCATTGTTGTATGCTAAAAAATATATACCTGAATAAACACAAAAGATGAGAAATTCTTTGTCCAGTACATTGCTTATTCTCATTGATTCATTGAATAAAAATGTGCCAGGGATTAATGCAGAGCTTTGAAGTGTTACGGCCCTGGGCATTGTAGGTTGGGCTGCAAGTGTCTTGTCCGTCTTTCTGCTTCTCCCTTTTGCAGGTGTCTCTGATCCGGTGATTGGGAGTGCAGAGTATGTTAACCTGGCTGTCTCTGTCTTCTGCGTTGCTTGACGCCTTCAGTGTTCACTCTGCTTGAGATGTTTGGTTGTCAGGCCTCAGTTCCCCCCTGTTGAACTTTTGAGTTTGTCTTTGTTTTGGCACCTCAACACTTCCAAGCATATGAATTACACCACTGATACTGATATCCACAATCCATTGTTGTTTTTGTTAATAAATATTTTTTTGTATGCACTTTAACTGGCGGCATGGTCTACTGTTTTTGTTAAACCCTGAGCCAGTCGTAACAAATGGGGGGCTCGTCAAAAACAAAATTCCTACAGTTCGTAAATTTGATGGTTTGAATGCGTGATGTATTTCATTCATCTTTAGTCGTGTTTGTAGGAGTCAGCAGTGACATCACCATGTGGGTTGGATATGGCGTTGTTAATCTGCTTGTTTGTTGTGGGCAGCTGTGGCATATTTGGTAGGTTGGTCCGATTTGCGTTCTGTTTCAGTGTCTGTGTCTCCTGCTAGGCTAAGAGGTGCTGTCGCTTTAGACTTCACCAGTTTGTTTTGATGGTGTCGTTGGGGGTTTGCGGTTGGCCTTCACTGTGTAAGCAGTGATCAGGGACAGTCCGTAAGATTAATTTCTCACTGGTTTGGTGCTTAATAAATCTGCCGCCGATCCACGTGAAGAGCCAGAAATCAGTTCATCAGGTGAGTCGTGACAGGCAGGTAAAGTATAGTGGGGACATGGTTACATTGTGGTTAAACGCGAGAAAAGGGGAGTTATTAAAGGGTTATTATTATTCTCTTGTTTCTCTACAGTGTTCCCTGGTGGGCCTATTCCATCACAACTTCAGTGTGTCGACATGAATGTTGTTGCTATTTCCCAAATCCATCAGACACATGGGCATGTATTCTATGCTCGAGCACCAAACAAGGATATATGTCTTGTAAGCTTGTTTCTTCAATATCTCTCTGCAGCGATTGGAAGTGTCACAATCTGTGTCACAACCTAAATAAATATATTGATTTAAATTTTTCTACAGGGCGACTGTGGTGGAGCAGCGATGCACAACGGCAAGATTTATGGTGTTATTTCTTTTGGTCACCCAGACTACGCATGTCAGAAACCACCTATGATCATGGATGTGTGTAAATACCTGGACTTTATAAAATACATAACTGGGATTCAATAAAATATAAACTACCATTAAATAAAATGTTCTCATCAAATTTCCTCTCGCATATAATTTAATAATTGTATCTTCATCAGTTTGATCCACATGTTTGTAGAATTAGAATAAATTGTTGTTTTGTTTTTTTTTCTCACCTGATCTTCACCTCCATAATGGAGTTTACTCTTCACCTCAGAAATGAAAAATAAATCAATAAATGCTAGAAAAAGAAAAATTTCCTGACTGATTGTCTTTACATTTATTCAGTTTTTGTCTTTATTTTATATCAGAAATTAACATGAAGCATCTAAACTCTGCCTCTCTTGAGTTATTATCCTGATTTAGTTCTCAAGAACTGAAACCAGGATAACCGTTTCCATTTTTGGTAGATTAACTTTTATTTCAAGATTTATTTTAAAATAAAATCCTCTTTTCCTTAATTTCTTTAGGACAAAAATAAACCAAACACTATTCAATGTGTCAATTATCGCGTGGTTTTAGGGTCAAATGACCAGCTGTACATCAACCAGCCATGCTACTTACATGGCTGCTGGTCACCAGCCTGGCTGGGAGACGCTGTCCGACGCTGCTGCACTTTTAACACTGCGGAGCAGCGTTTAATGGGAACCACCATCTGAAATACTGGCTCACCCACAATGTCAGCATGGGGGGTAATCATTTCCTCACCAACAACGAGTCCTGCAGGAAATATCCTGGACTCACACAGCGGCCTGCCCAACTATAAAGTCATTGGCTCCGCCCACCAATCAACGGTGCCGTTGTGTGGTGGGAGGGTGAAACACCATCCCACCACACAATGTTTTCCGGTAAGCCATTTTTAAATTCCTCCAAGAAAAGTAGATTGCGGAGTTTTTTTACATCCTGTGCAGCGCACCACCAATCACATAAGGCAGTTTTTACGCGCCCAAATTCAGTGCAACTGAATTTTTTATAGCGGCGAACTTTGTCTGTACGCCTCGGGTACGAGTTCATAAGATTTTTCCACTGCACTCTTTGCTTTATCCTAATTCTGTCAACAGGTGACAGCAACGCAAAGGCTTCTAGTGCTTTACCAGTAAATACACACTGCAAAAGCAACGGCCAAACATCCTTAAGCCACATCAGTGTCTTAGCCACAAGTTCAAATAAGACAAAATACTTGTCCACATCCAACTCTGGAAACGGTGGAATCAAGCGAATGCATTTATTAATGTCAAAATCCGCCCCTGCAGAACCGCTGTCCTGATCTGCAGAACTGCGCGCTGAGTCGCGTTTCGCAGCTACCTCCAATTCCAATCTGCACATTTCAACTTGATGCTGCAGCTCCAAACGACGCATCTCCAGCTCAGTTTTACGTACCTCAGGGTCCAACGCCCCAACTTCACCCTGGGTGTTTGGTGAGAGAGGTGGCAAAACGTTTTACTCAACCAACGCGATCTTCACTCAACCTTCTCTGTAGAGACAGAAACAAAGATTTTTTTTTCTCATAACTTCAATATTTCTCTCACTTCGCTCATTATTGGGGCCGGTTGTTGTTGCTCCCTCTCCTGCCAGTTGAACAACATCGCCTCTAAAACACAATAAGAAAAAAAATGTAAAACTACAAAACAATGTAGAAAATTAATTAACAATGAAAGAACAGAAAATGAATCCATGAAGGACTTCATCCACTGACACAGGAGTGTCCACCTCCAGTCCTCAGTGTCCTGCATCCTTTACATGTGTCTCTGATTCAACACACCTGAGTTAAATGGGTTCTGCTTCTTCTGGTGGCATGATTACCTGATTCAGGTGTGCTGAAGCAGAGGCAGCAGGACTGGAGGAGTGGAGACAGAAAACCTGAGGTCATGTTTTTGATCAGAGAAAAACTTACTCTTTAAGACGATATATGCAGTCTGGTAGTTGAGCAACTGGGACACTTGTTACTGGTGTATGAAGCTTCAGTAACATGATGTCATGCTGCTTGCTGTTGTGAGTATAAATCACAGGTCTGTCCAGGATTACCTGAATCTGCTGCCCAGCAGTCTGTGGATGAACTTTTAACATTGCTACTTTACTCCTGCAGAAAAGGTTAGATTATAATGAACAGTTTTAATATGCAGATAAAACTGTATTCATGTCTCTTTCCTACCATCCTGGCATCCAGCAGTGAGCTGCAGTCAGGATCCACTGAGGGTGGATCAGAGATCCTCCACAGAGGATTTTTGCTTCATCCTTCTTGCTCTCCAGCCGAACATGATAAAGACGTTCTGTGTTACCACAGTTTCGACCTCCAATGATTCTCTTCTGCAGAGAAACATCTGAGATCACTGAAACACCTGAAGATGAAAAAGGAGGACTTTACTCAGAAATCAAGTGCAAACATGGCTGCAGGTACAGAAAGACGGTAAAAGATTAAAAAGCATCATAGCTTATATGCAAATTAGTTTCAGTCTGAAACAGAATCAGAGGGAAGTTTGAGTCACAGAGAAAAGCAGCCTCCCTGGAACCAGTTGAAGTGTCTCTAGTGTCTTCAATGTCTCCAGGGTTTCCAACTCACCCAGCCCTAGTAGCAGCAGCAGAACCTTCAGCAGAGCCATTGCTGGTCCAGCTTCTTGTGAATGTCTGCAGTCCTGCAGCAGCTTTTAAACTCTGTTCACAACTTCCTGCTGGAAAGAAAGCCACCAATCACAGAACAGAAACCGATCTACAATGTCATCTGCATACAGAAGGACTTTAACATCTCATCATTGTAAAGAAACTTGAAAAAAAATTTCTTTAATAACTAAACATTTCCCCTCTATTATAACTTAAATAATCAGCTAATGAAACAAGAACTTTTTCATCAATATTAAGGAATTGACTCAAAATAATCAGCGTCTCTATTATGCTGCCAAGTTTATTGTAAGTTATTTTTACCTTATCTTAAGTGAACTGAGATTTGAACTAGGCAATAAACAAAAAATATATTTTTTATTCTTTTATTAAAGAAAAAACTATTTGGTTTCCAATCGACAATGATTCACATCTGCCTTTGCTCCAGAAAGTAGAATCTTGTTTATTGATGAGCTCTGAAAATAATCCAGTTTAGAAACACAAACCGGTTTGCTTCTTTTATTTTGAAAAGATCAATATTACAGTGCTGGGTGATGAAGAGCATTTACATTTGTTTTAAATACAAATTACCACAAAACATTAAATTCACAAAAATTCACCCAATCAAATGCAAAATATTCAGATTTTTAAAAATTTTATTAAAAAGATGAATCTTTTTAATAAAAAGAGTCTTAAAAGATGACTCTTTTATTAAAAGAATCATCATGGACAATTTGCTTTCAGGATTCTTTGCTTTCACAGTTTTTCTTGAGTGATTTGATACATTTGTGAACACAAGAGACTGAACAGCAGCACTTGGTGTCAAAGTGATACATTTTATTAGCAAAATGTTCAAACTGTGCCACAACATTTAAAATAATTAGAGACGTGATTATATATTAATCTACTAATTGAAGAAAATAAAACCTGTAGCTAAAAGTTAGTTTGGTATAACGTGGAGCTAATGTACTAACAAAGTTCAAGTAAAGGACAAACATCAATACAATAATATAAAAAAGCCCTGATGCCATATTGTGAAAAACAAAAAGACTAATGTAACTAAAATGTCCTTTGTAAAGAAACTCTGAATCTTGTAATTTTATAGACGAGAAATGTTATAAGAAATTAATAAGGAACACTCTGTTATGGACAAAAGGACTCTTTGTCTTTTCTCTGTTTTATCTGCTCATGTACACAGCTACAGGCTGAACATGTTTGTATACAAAGGGCTCAGCATGTTTATGTAGTTTGTCACAAAATATTAAACTATTAATACTGCTAATGGTTTGAAACTAATCCAGTTTATTTAGAGATAAAGCAAATATGATCTGTCTCTGCAAGAAACAATATAGGGGATATGTTATGTATTTATCCCATGATAAATCAAATCAAATTTTATTTGATTAGCTCATTTCAGCAGCAAGACATTTCAAAGTGCTTTACATCATAACAAACACAAAAACACAACGTCATGAAACATAGAATCAACAATCAAAACATTACATTAAGTCAAATGCCAATAAATTAGTAATTGATTACGTTTCAAATCCAACTCTAAACAGATGGGTTTTCAGTCGAGATTTAATGGCACTCAGTGTTTCAACTGTTTTACAGTTTTCTGGCAGTTTGTTCCAAATTTGTGGTGCATAGAAGCTGAAAGCTGCTTCTCCTCGTTTGGTTCTGGTTCTGGGGATGCAGAGCAGACCAGAACCAGCTAACAGTAGAACTTCACATGCTAATGACACACAGAGGTACTAAAATAAGATGGGAAAATATGCCTGCTTGTGTATATTTTTCTCAAAAATGGAAGTGTGTCAGTCAATCAATCCGAAGTTTATGGAAGGAAACTTCAGATTCGGATTCGTTTGACCCAAGTAAGGAACAGTTATCTGAGATACTGACCAAATACATGTAAGCATTTCAATGTGAGGAAAGTTACAAAACAATTTGTAAAAAATGTTTTCACCAAGTTTTCTTAAATTTTTCTTCAATATTTAAGAATATAATAAACTGTAGTGAAATCTCATTGGGTAATTTCACGTCTTTTGAGTATCTTGGAATTGAGGTAAAAGGCCACAAACAAACTTTGACACTAACTTTATACAAAACTCCAACATGTTTACGGACTTGAATGAGGTTCTGTCTCTCATTTCTCATTCTCACTTTTGTCTCTCATCAAACAGATCCATCAGTGAAACTGACTGATCTGAGCAGATCAAGTCAGAGGTACATCCCTTCATCGTCACACTGCTCCCTTCACTGTGAAGATGAAAATAAAGTAATGTTGTCAGTAACATGTTTGGATCTGGTCTTAGCAGGTAAATACAGAGTATGTAAAAACATTATATCCTCTTACCTGATACTGTGATGCAGGAATTTTCCCTTCACAGTTGAGGGTTTTCATGCAGTTTTCTCCCTCACAGATGAAGCACTTTTATCCATTTGGATTGAACTTGTAGTCGAAAGAAATGCAGAATCATATATTTTTTCTTCAAAGCTCTCACATTTTTATCACAAACTTGTTTCACCCAAAATATCTGCAAATGTATGGAGCTAAATTGGGGCCACAAAGGTTAGCAATTTTAATGGCATTACAGCAGTCTTTCTCAGTGACTTCAGTTTCAAAATTAAACACTTAGAAACAAATGTACTAGACACTGAATTATTTCTTTTAATGCATTTATTTAGCACAATTTTTTTGCTATCTTAGTATACAACAGCAATGAAGTTTTTAGTTTAGGTTCATGGGTATTAGCAGCAAACAAAATGGTGTATCGCTCAGGATACAGGAAGGAGCACATGAGACTTCCACTTTAACTGGTGATGTAAACTGCATATTTTTGCCTCGACACTCAGTGTTTCTAGCAATTGGTAATAACATTGTTTAATAGTAATAAACTATGTAAAGGATAAATAGATTCTTTTACTATGAAAAGATTCATAGTAAAAGAAACTATGAATCTTGTAATTTTATAGACGAGAAATGTTATAAGAAATTAATAAGGAACACTCTGTTATGGACAAAAGGACTCTTTGTCTTTTCTCTGTTTTATCTGCTCATGTACACAGCTACAGGCTGAACATGTTTGTATACAAAGGGCTCAGCATGTTTATGTAGTTTGTCACAAAATATTAAACTATTAATACTGCTAATGGTTTGAAACTAATCCAGTTTATTTAGAGATAAAGCAAATATGATCTGTCTCTGCAAGAAACAATATAGAGGATACGTTATGCATTTATCCCATGATAAATCAAATCAAATGAAATCAAATCAAATTTTATTTGATTAGCTCATTTCAGCAGCAAGGCATCTCAAAGTGCTTTACATCATAACAAACACAAAAACACAAAGCTATGTAACATAGAATCAACAATCAAAACATTACGTTAAGTCAAGTGCCATCGTTTGTTGTATACAACCGCTATGAAGTTTTTAGTTTAGGTTATTGGGTATTAGTAGCAAACAAGATGGTGTATCGGCCAGGATACAGAATAAGGACATGAGACTTCCACTTTGACTGGTGATGCGGACGGCTTTATTTTTGTCTTGAACCTCAGTGTTTCCAGCAGTCAGTAATAACAAATAAATTGCCATTTGGCCAAATATGTTACAGCAATAGGGGTCCAATACAAATCAAAGATATCTAATAAGAAAAAAACTCAACCATCCATGTGAAATCCACAACATTAAACAAATAACTCCGTTTACATGAAGATTACATCATTTGATGTAATCGACCTCAGTGAAACACTATGAGCACAAACAGCCTTTGGCTCAAATTATCATAAGAGGTCTTTGGCGCCATCATGTGGCCACATAAAGAAATGTGTTGATCCATACCCAGCGTGGATCCATTCTTCATTCACTGTTTCATTTAACCAAACTTTCGCCAGACACAGAAAAACCATCCATCCATCCATCCATCCATCCATTTTCTTGCACCCTTGTCCCTTGGTGGGGTCGGGAGTTGCTGGTGCCTATCTCCAGCTGACGTTCCGGGCGAGAGGCAGGGGTCACCCTGGACAGGTCGCCAGTCTGTCGCAGGGCAACACAGAGACACACAGGACAAACAACCATGCACACACAC
>CAEGAF010151945.1:0-18519 GCA_903067075.1 Micropoecilia bifurca
AAATGGAAATTAATTATTTAAAAATCATACATTGTATTTTTCTGGATTTTTGTTTTAGATTCCATCACTCACAGTTGAAGATAATGATGATAAAAATTACAGACATCTACATGCCTTGCAAGTGGGAAAACCTGAAAAATCAACAGTGTATCAAATACTTGTTCTCCCCACTGTATGAGAAAAAGTCAAACACAATTGATTTGGAAATCTGAGCACTGAAGATATTAATAAATATTATCAACTTTAAGGATTTGCTTTTAGCTTTGTGACCTGCATTAATGAACGATTTCCAATTAACTGTTTTATGTTCTCACATTTTTCACAAAATGTATGTATGTATGTGTTTATAAGGTAGAAACAAAGTACATTGTCTTTCATTGCAAGGTTTTATGTCCATCAATAACTGCCGAGTCAGCAGAAGTATGGTTCAGATTGACTAAAAGAAATTATTTAAATTATGAGAATAAAGTTATATTAGGAGAATAAATATGAAATATAACCAGAAGACAGAAGAACCAGAAGAATGTCACAAAATGATTTCAATGAAAAAAACCGTTTCATTAGTTATCAAGATTGGACATAACCATCTTATGTGGTTCTTTCTTTGAAACAGACTCAAAGTCCTGCTTATGATAATCTTTTAAGACGTCAGCATCAAGTTATATTTGTAAAACTGACAACAGAGCACATTAACATTGCTCATTTCAGTTTTTATTATCTTTTGTGGAAGAGTTCTCATAAAATTACTATATCATTTTTCTAATATTACAACTTTATTCTGACTGGTAATATTGTAACCTTATAATAGAGTTATTTCAGCTTTACTCTGTTATTGTTAGGTCTTATTCAGAGAATAAGATTGTTGTTGTACAACTTTATCCTCATAATTCTTTCTTTTTTCTTAGCCTGATCCTAATACTCGATCGTAGTATAATTGTACCTTTAATGTTTGACACGTTGATGTTGAGCCGTGTGAGTTTTTCACATGCGCGCTCTATGCACTCGTACACCGACTGCAAGATTTCTTTGGGATCTTCCTCCACCCATCTGGACATGAAGGAAGATTACAGGGACACATTAGTTGGACGAGGTAACATCAGACAGCAGATGACCAGCCTTACCCTTCCTTAGGAAGGAGCTGTTTGATTTCCACTTGATGATGGCTGAGCAGCTCTGCTGTTTTTGAGTTGAACACCTGAAAAATGGAGAAAAAAAAGCTGATGCAGCAATTTGTACCTCACTTTTATATATACACTGCTATGAGAGATTATTTTTATTCCCAAAAGGAAAATATTAAATAGCACTTAAATGATTGGCATTTGCAAACAACAGAAACCACACAGCCAGTGACTGACTGCCACTGAAAATAAATCTGCATGTGTAACATGGTGCGACTCATTTATCGTTTAAACGTCCTATCTGCTAAATAAAATCCAAAAGAAAACCTCGTTACAAGCCAACAATATCAAACCTTACCTTAGAGGCAAAAACTCTAAGGTGCGTTTTAAAAAACAGGTGGAAATGATGAGTCATTTTAATAAGACAACATGAAAAGATTAAAAAAAACTTGGCTCCAAATGACAAACCACACCTGAAAAATGTAAATGCTACTAAAATATACTAAGCACAAAATTAGTTGTTCCAAAACAGTACAGTTTAAGTACATCGATAAAAGTATACTAAAGAATACTTTTTTTTAACCTAGGTGGTTTTGAGTTGATCGTCTTTTCGGATTGTTTTACCTTTGTTTACCTTTGTTTACCTTTGTTTACCTTTGCTGTGGCTCTTTATCACACCTGCTGTAGTTTCTGAAAGTTCAATAAACGACAAACTTGGACTAATTACCTCGTTCTTTGTGAGTATACGTCACAACAAACATCAAATAGGACAAATATATTTCATTAAGTTTTAACAAATTCTACCGCGATAATTATGTGAAATTAAATTAATTATATCCTGACTTCAGAAGATTTGATTTACCTTTACTGGGCTCTTTGGTTTCTCTATCAGTCTGTAGTTTTTCATATCGAGGTCATCAAACCAAATTTCAGATCTACCATGACTGACTGACACCAGGTTTGCAACCAGCTTCTTACTGAGAAACCAGTAGCTGCTCCCAGTGTCAAAATCTCACTGAGGAAGAAATTGGATTAGGTTTTCTGTCACTTTATTATTTCTGCTATAACTGATGTATATTTGCATATAAAATAAGTCAGTAAGTCAATAGTTTTATGTCTGTGTCAGACGGCTGGTGAGAGAAAAAGTAGATCTTGCTCTCAAAATGTTTGGGCACCTGGTCTAGGTGTTGTAGTTTTGGATTTGGAGCAGCTGTCATGTGGGAACACCAGCAATCAACGCTTAAATGTGAAGCATCTGCCAACTGTCTGCCAACTATCATATGAGACAGAATTCTATCTGAAGCAGCCACATTTTCTGAAAAAAGCAGTCCGAACAACTGCTTCCCGTGAAGGATCCATAAAAGCGATCCGAAAACCCTTAGAAGCGTCTGAGAGCCGTTTCTCGTCTCCGATAGGACCACGATTCATTTCTGTAGCTGAGAGAAAGATGGTGTGCGCTGAGCTCTGAAATGTTTCAGAAAAGTATGGAAATGAATGGCTGAGAAAATGAGTTTACACTGTCACATGATTTCACTCTGAAGCACCTTAACAGAAAACCATAAGCCCTAGAGACATTTCGACAACATTTTACGGGAGCAGACATTCGGTGCAATGTCATGACCGGCTTTCATGCCAATAGAGCGATTGTTGGAGGCATCAGGGCGATTTCAAAATTGCTTAGGGGTCAAGAATCCACTCATTTTCTCACTCTGCGTCTCGGCTGTTGGAAATTTCAACTGCCGAAATTTCAGCAGTTAGAAATTTCAACTGCCGAAATTTCGGCAGTTGAGGAGGATGGCCAGGGTTGTCCACTGCTCTTCTCTATGTAATGCTAAGCAGGCCCCAATAATTCATTTTCCTTTTAACACATATCCTTTAGCCAACGTGAAAGCTAAATATATTAGCTCGGTCAAGGGCGCAGCCAGCTGGCACATTAAAACCCCAGTGGCTTCGCTGGCAGCTCAATCTGCCCGTCTTACCAGAAACCGAGTGGAGCTCGTTCCCTGGTCGATGGCGCCGACCAGCGGGCCCAGGTTGATCCGGTGAGACGACGCCACCATGGAGCTGTTCCTGGGCGTCCCGGGAGATAAAACCCGATTAGCAGCACCGCTGCAGAACCTGTTACAGTGTGAAGACGGGGCGTGTCCGCCGCGGTCTGATGACGTAACAGCTCCAGTCGCTCTCAAAAAAGACGTAACTATGGTGCCGTTTACGGAAGGAAAAAATACACGCAAACCTTTTTACAGAAATAAACTGAAAAATGTTTTATTTCGCTTTCTTTTATATTTTGTGAGGCTTTTAGCAGTATCATTAAAACAGTGAAAATGTTTTCATTGTTATAACATATTTTTATTATTCAGTTATTTCAGTTCACAAAGTGAAATTTAAGCTATGTAGAATACTTCATCGTTATCAAAGGGAAATTACATGTTGTAACTCTTATTAGTTAAGATTTTTCAACGAGTTATTGGCTGTTGGAAGGAAAATCTTCTGTAGTCTATATACAGCGAATCTGAAAACGACACTATTTATCCAAGACAGCCTCAAGAGGCGGATGCCCAGGGTTGTCCATAATTTAAATGAAACATATGTGTGCTTCCAATATTATCCTGAACATGGAATGGTAACATTATATGACAAGAAAAATGTTGTCTCCATGTCATGAAAGTATATTATGAGACAGATATTGCCATCTGAAGAAATGCGCCACTCCCGGTCAAAATCAACTAATTACGTGCAAGAGGAGTATGGAGAGGACATGGATGGAGAGATGCACGAGTAAAACCAAAGGTACACACAGTATGTTGGGGAGAGTAAAAATCATATTTTACTTAAAGTGACTTCGAAAGCAAAGATATAACAGTAAAGCCTCAAACTACAATACTAGTGCGTCCTTAAGAATGTTACTGAAAAAGGCAACAGTCTGTGAAAAAATTGCCTTCCCATACCGGGAGTCGAACCCGGGCCGCCTGGGTGAAAACCAGGAATCCTAACCGCTAGACCATATGGGACTCGTGGCCACCTGTACCCACTATTTAGAAACATGTTTACTAATACCATATGTAGATTTTGCATTTCACGCAGAATTTTCAACTACACTACCAGGGTAAACGAGTAGTGGTTTTTGTATGCTCCACTAGGGGGAAGCACTTCATTGGTAATGTTACCTGATGTCAAACAAACGAGTCAAATGTTGAAAACATACTTATGCTATTAGAAACACTTATTTCCGTTTCGTAAATACCTTTTGTGTTTATTCAGCCTTAAATGACTATTTAAACTTCATACATTATTTTCTTACTTGGACGCTGTTTAGTTTGACAACGCATGATGACGCAATCAATAAAGGACAGTGTTGTGGTTGTTGAAATGTAGAAGGCATTTGTCTTTGTATTCAGTTCGTTTTGACCAATTTCTTTTTACTTTGACCACGCATAACTAAAATGTACGTAATGAAAAACTCTCTTGAGTTTATATCTCTATGCATTTGTGACGTCAGACCGGTTAAATATTTAGCATTGTGTTTTACGTTAGCAACGAAGGCTAAAGCTAAATGTTTTCTTCTTTAATTCAAGAATTTTGTGCATTTTCCAGGGCGGATTATTGGAAGTCACAACCGAGGAAATTCTGCCAGTACTGCAAGTGCTGGATTGCTGACAACAAGCCTGTGAGTATTACAGAAACATACATCATCCCTGGAGGTAAAGCTACTACTTCTATTGTTTGATCAGTGATTCCTGAAAATAGGGACAAAATGGGTTTTAATTTTCACATAATTTTTTTTGTTATTTCTCAAATTTATGTATACAAATATGTCAAATAATGTTTTGGAAATGTAAAGATGCTGAGGTTCAGGCTCCCAGTTGCAACATTTCTTTTTAAAAATTACATTTTTAATCGACCTGACCTAGAACGTTGTCATCACCATCTGACAAAAATACATACAAAATAATTTTGAATTACCCTGTTATTGATATTTTTACTCATCTTACAGACAAATGCTTCTCAAGAAACAAAATAAATATTATTTAAAACAAAAAACCATAAAAAGTCCGTCTGACGGAGTTGACTCAAAACTGAAGGAGACAAACTAGTGAGTAAAATGAAAAACTTGGTACATGTGAAGTAATGCAATTTATAGAAAATACATTAAAATGAATTAACTGCAAATTTAAGTGAGATTTGACAACAATTTCACTGAAAGAGTCACAAAAACTCCTGGAGTTGACATCTGATGGAGGTGACAAAAGGCCAAACTTTCTCAATTTCTATGATGTTAATCTGAAGGAGGCCATATTGTAGCTCACCAGGTCCATGGAATCTTTACATTTTACCAAAATTAAGCTTTTATTTCACAAAATGTCATCAAAGTTTTGTATAATGTCAGTTACGGTGTTGACACATCATGGTTGTGACAAAAAACTTAGGAATAAAAAGAAGAAAAAACTAAAGAATAACTTAAGCTAACCAGAGCTAACTAGCCCTCCTAGCAAAGGAAGAGAAAGGAAGTGGTCATGGGGTCCTCAGAAGGTCTGGTGCCCCCAATAATACCTAATTTTTTTTACATTCTTTTAATTTATGATGGTGTTGACAAAAACTAGGGACAAATTTCAATGGAGTTGGAAAATATGTAAAAAAAGATTTTTAATTCAATTTATTGATACTTTTATAATTATTTATATGACTACTTATATTTAATTGTGATAATATATCATTTTAGTATTTCTGTAATTGTTTTAAACTATTATAATGTATTGAGTTCTGCTCCTGGACAAAGGCCTTTACAGGCATCATCCACCGACTCCAATGTTTAAAATAAAAAAATATTCAGCAAATACCTGGAAAATATACATTGTTGTGTCACATGACCAGGTTAGTTTAGTCAGATATTTGAAAAAAGTATATATTGTGTATATTTTATTCAAATTTTGTGCTTTATCCATAGGACCTGCTTTGTCCCTATTCTCAAGAATCACTGTTGATCTAATCGTTGATGCTACTGCTAATAATGTTTGATCTGCAGAGCATCGAGTTCCATGAAAGAGGGAAGAATCACAAAGAAAATGTGGCTGCTAAAATTTCAGAGGTAAGAATATTGACTTTATATTTATTTATGGGATAAATAACCAATTAACACACAATGAACACAAATACATTTGGGGTAAAATAAAAATAATTGTTGCTTTACTCATGTTATAAAAGTTTCCACCGAAAATATTTTCCTGTGTAACTAGTACACTAACTATCACTTCACAAACATACTAAGTTTGTATTGTTATACAGAATCCAGTTTTGACCCGACCTTAGCAAAGCATGTGGAGGAAAAGAGGAAGACAACTGCAGCAGAAGCAGTTCTAGATTTAGCTCAGACTCCAGAAGACACACATGGCACCTTCAATTATCACAGATAAGAGAAATAAAACTACATTGGACATAACTAATTCCTCAGTATATTTTCTGAAAACAGTTAAGAAGTATAACAAAGATAAATAAGAAAAATAACTGTTATACAATTTTTAATTTTTCATTTTGAATTGATGAAGTATTTTTGAACTAACTTAATTTGAAGCATTGAGCCAGGAATAGATTTTACTGACTGAAAAGAGACACCAAGAAAATATAGGATATTGTCATGAATGCATAATGAATGAAGAAAATATTTTGTTTCTATATTGGTGTTTAGAACTTGAATAAACATAAATAAACATTACAGATGATCAACCTGAGAGAAAGTGCCTCGTTTGGCATCATTCTAAGGACTGGCAGTAGAGATAAGCTCCAGGCTTCCACATCACGACTAACGTTGTCCTGCTATTGGCCGACCAGCAGCAGCCGCTAATCTGTCTCTGACCTTCTCTGTGCAGATTAAGAAAAAGAGTGTTGAAAAGGCAAAGAAGGAGGAGCGGATGTCCAAGGAGTTTGCAGCGATGGAGGAGGCAGCGCTGAAGGCGTATGAGGAAGATCTGAAGAGGATGCAGCGGGGATCAGATGGTAATTCAGCAACATGTTTTTGCTTTTTATTTGGATTTAAATAGAGTATATTTTGTAGGATCAAGTTCTCCAGTTGGAGCAGCACCTCAATATCAGCCTGTACCTCTGGTGGGAGTTCAGCCCAAAAAACAACAACAACAACAGCAGCAGCAGCAGCAAAAGAAGAAGAAGGGATGGAAGGCGAGCAGGAAGTCCAGAGACGGACCGAGTGAGATGCAGGTTTGGGTGGAAGGCCAGAGCGATGAGGGACAGACCTACTACTACAACACCGTGACAGGAGGTGAGGCAGGCTGATGCAACAGAACCTGCTGCTGGAATCCAGAACCATTTCCGTCTTATTTCTCCTTTTCTGCAGTGTCTCAATGGGAAAAACCTGAAGGTTTCCAGGGAGGAAGTTCAGCTTCTGCTCAGTCCCAGCAGTCCGAGGTAAATTCTGTCCTCAAGCTCTGCTTCCTGTGGAGCTTTACGTTCTGATCCCGTTTCTCTTCAGAGTTCCTCAGGTTCTCCCTGGATGGAGGCTGTGAGTCCGGATGGCTACACATATTTCTACAACACAAACACAGGAGGTGAGGTGTCGCTGCCAAGCCCAGTCCGTTTTTACAGTGTGTTTGCTAGCTTCTATATTTCAATATTTAATTTTTGTTAGTTATAGTAGTAGTTTTTGTTCTTCATTTTGTTCATTATAGGAGCAGAATTCCAAAAGGCCATAGTATTGTGATTATGAATACGTCGATTGGGTCATTTTCAAGAAACATATTCAATTGTTATTGAACAACTAGCTGACTGGCGTTTTCTCCCAACTGTGGCTGTCACTGTTTTGTGGACTAAGTACATACAGGTGTATGTACTTAGTCCATACACCTGTATGTACAGGGTAGGGTTAGGGTTAGGGTTAGGTGTATGTACATACACCTGTATGTACATACACCTAAGTACATACAGGTGTATGTACTTAGTCCTGTAGAGACGGGACTAAGTATGTTTAGTAAAACATAAGTTTAGTATGTTTTAGTTTTATAAACACAAAATGTAGTTCCAGATATAGATTTTCCCCAAGTAATTGCCATTTATATTTTATTTACAGGAAGTTTTCTCATTACAGTTTTCATTATGTCATTAGTTTTAGTTAACCATGATCAACCATGTTGGTTTTGTTTGTCTCCTCTTAAGAGTCCAGCTGGGAGAAGCCGGCAGACTTTCCTTCCAGTGAGGAATCTAAGACCCAGCTGGAGAAAGAGGAGAACAAAGGTGAGGAGCCGAGTTCCCAGCCGGAGACGGCGCCCAGCTGGGAGGAACGCTCCGGGTCAGACGGGTCAGCGCTGGAGCTGCAGCCAGAGGGAGAAGTAGATCCAAAGCCCAAAATCCCCAAAATCAACGTCAGGGTGAGATTAAATAAAATCAACGCTCAGACGAATTTTAAAAATCGAGACCTGAGAGTTTATTTCTTGTTTTTAGAAAAGAAAAACAGAGACTGAACCCTCGGAAAAAGAAGGTGAGGATAAAGTGGCAGAAGAAGCTCTGGAAGAGGAAAAGAAAGAGACAAAACCAGAGGAGGAGGCGCAGAGGTCAGGACCCAAACCAGAGACGGTAGCAGAGGAGGCGACAGCGGGGAAAACTCCAGTAAAAAGGCCCAGAGCCACCAATCCGTACGGCGCCTGGGAACGGATCCAGCAGAAGCAGGACCCATTGTGAGTATTCCCAACCCGACACATGGGGCGAAGTGGACACAGGTAATCAGCTGGTGTTTTCCCGTCTGCTTCCCAGTGCTAACGTGGATCTACAGCTGCCCCAGACGGAGGAGAGCCGGGCCTGCGCTCCGGCAGAACTACCACCGGAACCCAAACCCAGGTTCAAGGAGCGTGTCATCAGCTCTCTGGGAGAGGAGGGCGGAGCCGCCTCATTCCGGAGGAACAAGGCCCAAAACGGGAAGAACAGGAGCCTTCGGCAGAGAGACGACGAAGACTGAGCCCAGCGCAGCTTTCAGATGGACACTTTCTTGGAAGTAAAAGTTTCTAGGAACATGTCAATGGATTTACATGAACTTTTGTAGGTTTTTTTATTTTTCTAAATGTATGGTGAGCAGGATTTGGCCAGATTAAAATGTAATGTATTTTTTATGCACTGAAGTCATGATTTTGAAGAGAGGTTAGTGAAACGTTCCTATAGTTTGGGATCTTATTAAATGGAGACAATCCAACATGATCATTTTCCAGCAATTAGAGGGGAATAAAACCCCCAGCAGGGCTGTTGGCCTCTTGGCACCGACACACAGGGTGTGACGTGGGGAGTGTGTGTGTCCAGCTGATAGGGCTTTTCACCACACCCTGACTGGCAAATAACCAGAGACATGATGTTTTCTGACCGATCATCCATCTTTATTACCAAAAAAACAGACGCAGCAGCATGCAGACATGCATCCAGATGTGACAGGCCTGGTTCCAGATGTGATGGAGAGAAGTGTCCACTCGGTCTGGAATTTCATTGACCAGTTTTCTGGTTGGGGATCAGCATGGAGCAAATGGAATCTGGTAGTTTAAAAGTTTCCTTTCCAGACATCTTCTGTCCATCTACTCACCCGTTTGTAAAAGTTCACTGATTGAAGTTTTCTGGCCGATCATTCATCTTTAAGAAGTCTGACCTGCCAATTCGGATTTTGGTCAATGCAGATTTTTTTTTTGTATAAATAGTTTCTGAGTTAGCAACAATGGGCTGACTTATTAAACAAACGCGTCAATTTATCGGTGCACCCTTAATTTTTCATTGTCTATCTTTTCATTCATCAGTCCAGCTACCCTACTTGTCTGACCATCCAGCCGTCAGTCTGCAGGCTGTCCAGTCACAAAGGCCTCTACCGCCTCCAGCAGAGCCTCCTGCTCAGAATGCTGCAGCAGGTCTGTGATCAGCTCCTCCAGCTGCTCCCCTCCTCTCATGAACTCCTAAAAACAAAATGCATGAGAGGTTCAGTCTGACATGAGTCACAAGTTCACCTTCTTCTGGCTGTGAGTCAGACACACAAACTGAAACCTGCTGTACACTCAGTTCTTAACTGCTCCAGTGTTAGTTGACTGTCAACATCACAACACTGTCTGCACAAAGCAAAGACAGCTGAATGTTACCAACCAGACGCCCTCTTCTCCACAACTACATCTTGATCTCATCAACACCCCGATGCTAGCAGCTCGGTTAAGGGGTGTTTTAAACTGTTTGACTTTTTACTGGACTCATTCTAGATCAACAGACCAGGTCAAGACAACGTCCAGTAGCTCTGTGAGGGTAGAGATCTGGCCACAATGTTCCATTCAGATTGTCATTATCAAGTAGTGCAAACTTTACCCTAAGCTAACATTTGTTGTGATCAAATCAATTTTAGAGGCAGACATAGATGGATATTAACATTTGCTTCTCATCTGACCTTAATGTCTCTGGTGGTGTATCCTGTCCGGTGGTCAGTGACTCGATCTTGGCTGAAGTTGTAGGTGCGAATCCTCTCTGCCTGGTTGCGTGTGCCCACCTGGATAATAGAGAAAAGCTGAGCTTTGGCTAGGCCTGGAACTTCCAGGTATTTTATTCAGGTAGCACAGTGGGATCTTTCTTCCTCTCCAATAAATCAAATGTACATGCACCTTCAAATTTTAAAGAAACAATGGAGAGACTCCTTCAACCTTTTAGTGCAACCTTTTAGGTGTCCAACTCATTTTCATTTTGGGCCATATCAAAAATCTAAAGGGCCACATTTACCAGAATGTATTGATAAAACTAATACAAATGTTAAAATATCAACAACTAGCTGTTTCATCAGCCATCAGTTGGTGTTTCTTAAAATGAAATTATATTGAACATCTTTTCACAATGAGTCCATTCAAGATTTTGCTATTGCTTTTGTGTTTCTTTTTAGCAACTAAAATCAGATTCTGTGGCGCTAATTTAATTTTTTAAGGACTTTTTATGATATTTGTGCTGATGTATGATGTTAAATGTGACTTTTTATTAATCGCTACGTCAATCCCAGACTATAACTTGACATCAAGTAAGGCTGAGGCAGCCGTCATCTAAACTCAATGTTTTTATCCAATTTTGAGGACAATTTGCAGCAAAAGTCAAAAAAATGGGGTAATCTGTAGATTTTGTGTGAACTTTTTGAGGATTTGTTGAAAAACTAGAGGGACTTATGTAATTTAGAGTCTAGAGGGCCACATAAAAAGCTACGATGGGCCACATTTTGCCCACAGGCCTTGAGTTTGACACTTGTATTTCAGAAAGAAAACATTTGATTTCATATTGCAGAGCCATCTAGTGTCAAAATTTTAAACTGCAATTAACTGGTAAGTGGCCTGATCTCATATCTTGCTGTAAAAGTCCTGCTGACCAGTCAAAGTACTAGACCCACATTTATAAATACATTCTCACAACATAGTGCTTTGTATAGTGCTTTGTAAAAGGGCACATTCACGTGTAAAAATATCCTTGCGTATCATTGTCAAGTCGCTGAGTCCAGCTCTGCTTCAGCTTTCATTTTTCATTTCTGGTGGGTTTTTTCTGGAACACTGTATTTGATTCCTGCCAAAAATGTTCTGGTGTCCGAATAACTCAGATTTAGTCTCATTGGTCCAAAGAACATCTTCCCTAGTGTAATGTTCTCTCTAGAAAACTTTTGTCTGGTCACTCGTACTTTTTAGAGAGCTTAAGACCCTTCTTCTACAGGAACAACATCTGAGACAGATTCTCAACAGTGTCCTGACCTGCTGCTTTCGCGCCTTGTGCCTTTGCTCGGTCTCCTTGCCCATCATGCTCTGGTAGAGTCTGGCCCTCAACATGCACATAGCCGTGTCTCTGTTCTGCCGCTGCGAGCGCGTCTGCTGGCACTCAGACGCTATTCCTGTTAGGACCGACATGTTTATAGCTGGAACGGATCCTGAGTAACGTCAGGAGGATCTCTGGCAGACCGGACCTGTAGGAAGGTGAACGATCCGCACGGCGCTGTCCGTTGTGTTGACGCTCTGGCCGCCAGGGCCTCGTGATCTGAACGTGTCGATCCGCAGATCCTTTGGGTCAATGTGGATGTCCAACTACAGAGAGAGTTTGAGGTTAGCATCAGAGAGAGAAACAAGGTCAAAGTTTGGGTTGTACCTCAACTGGCTGTGGCAGGATGATGACCGACATAGTTCCAGTGTGGATCCGCTGCATCCTGGATGAGAGGCCGACCTCAGGGATCCTCTGAACCCGGTGCGTTCCTCCTTCATGTTTCAGGTGCATGTACACGTTATCCCCAGCTATCCTGACTGCCGCATGGTGCAGTCCACCTAAAGACAGCTCACTGTCATTGTTCTATTGTTCTGTGTAAAGCACAGTAAAGATTTTCTATGATCAATCAAACCCAATCGAAAGAGATTGTTGCATTTAGTCAATTTTCAAGCATAAGCAATGTTTGTCACACAACTTTAGGATTGCTTTTTTTTTTTACTGAAATGTAAAGAAAATCAAATTGGTATCACTGGTGCTATTATTAAACTCTTTCAATTGGGTAACCTTACCGTACTCTGCAGCTGAGTAGTTCAGAACCTCAAAGTTCCAGTTCTTGTAACAAGCAAAGCCTTGGTACATGTCAAACATTTCCCTGGTGAACTGCTGGCAGATGTCACCTGAAACGGAGTCAACATTCATCCTTTGAGAATCCCCTAAAGATTTTCATTTTCATATGTGGATTTTTAATATTATAGTAGTGATGGATCTTTCTTGTTGCTGCCATAGAAAATGTGGAAAATTAAATGAAGGAACCAGAATCTGATGCTTGAAAGCCAAGGAAAATAGTCCCGTTTTCTTTCCTACCTCCTGTTGTTCGTCCTGAGACAATTTCCAGCACAACGTCGCTTTGGTCCAGAGGGTCAACGGGCACAAGGGCTTTGATTAACTGGAGAGAAAATACAGTTTTAAGCATGACAACAGGAAGAGCTGGTTGGGGTCAAATTGCACAGTTTTACATCGTATTTGAGTTTCAACCAATGTTTCTTTTTTTGATGCCTCTTACTGGCGAACCGCAGGGATCCATTCTGCACTATTTAATCATTAAATGTTGGCTTTAGGTTCCACCTTTAAAAAGAACAACATGCCTTTCACTGGTTGGCTAATGATGGACAGATATACCGACAGCATTATGCTGGTAACGGTGTTTTAGTTTGGAACCACAGGTTTGTTTCTTGTTTTTTGACAACTTCTACTGATTTTAATGTGTTGAATACAAAAAAAACCAAAACATTGACCTTGAAAAGAGCGATCAGTGACATTAAAGCTCTGTAGATGTTTGCACAGGACTCACATGTTTTCTCAAGGTCCGAATGTTGCTGCAGATCTGCGCCTCCTCCTCTCTGAGCAGCTGGATCAGGTTTTGATCTTCATCTTTAGAACCACCTGAGCTTCACAGGTTCAAAAAGAACTAAAGACACGGATATTCCACCCTAAGGTCAGGAATACGGAAGGTTTCAGTCTCTACTCACTGTGCAGGAGCGACAGGATTTCATCCAGGTCTTTCTGGGCTCGTTCAATGCTTCCAACCACAGCAGCAACAGGCAGCAGCTCTGCTTGCTTCTTCAGCAGCGCTTTCCTGTCGGAACCACGGAGGGGATCGTGTTGTAACTGTCGGCTGATTTCTCTGTGTTCCTCCATCAGTTTGTGCAGATGCCTCTGAACCGAGCTGTTGTTGTACAAATCCCCTACATCACAATGTGAACGGCGTGTTGGGACCGCATTGGTACCGCGGAGCTGTAGTTCAGTAGAGTCAACATGTCTTCGCCTGCTGAGGTCTGGAAACTCACGGCGTGAAGCTACGCGGCTGCAGAGGCGGCGCAGCTCCAACCAGCGAGGGGGAAACATTTCAGCTCCGCTTTACGAGCCGGCGAGGAAAAAAGGTTTCTGGCGAGCGGTGATGACGCAAACACACGTCTGACGTAGCCGGAATTCTAGTGAAAAAGACTTCTGGGAAATGTAGTTTTATCTTTGGGTTAAACTAGCAACTTATCTGTGTCCTCCTAATCAATTGCTATATTTTCATCGGTTTCATAAAGTTCATAAAGCAACAAAATGTCGGAATTCACGGATAACAAGGGTTAGGAAATAATATTGCAAAATATTTAAGTAAATATTGGAATATTAACAAATATATTTTTTTTTATCAAGAAGGTTTAAATATTAGCATGTTTCTTAGCCGACTAGCAAATTAGCTTCACGACTAACAGGTTAACAGGCAATACAGAAACAAGTAAATTTCATTTCAAATTTGTGGTACAAACTCAAACTCTTTCAATCTGGGTATGTTGGATACATAATACTTCACCTTAACTGGAAAATACGGAAAATGTTAATTTATGAAGTTGTTTTATTCCTATTCCAGCTGGAACAGAAAAAGAAAGTTGGTTTAACACATGATTTTAAGTGTTTTATTGTGATGTGTTCAGGCTTCCAGGAATCCTGTGAGTTTTCCTTATCTAAGGCTGTGGAGGATGTCAGTCAGCACAGCTACACCCAGACTGAGACCCTGAGAGAGAAGCAGAACATTCTGAAAACCCTGCAGGTACAGATCATCGTTTTTCTGATAAAACTTCACTCAGATTGGCTAGAGAAATTATTCACACCCTTGTGAACTTTTCAATATTTTGTCACGATAAATATATTTCATTGGAATTTTATGTGAAAGACCAACACAAAGTGGTATCTAGTTGTGAAGATAGAAAATTATTCAGGATTCAGACCATATTTTACAAATGAAAAACTGAAAAGTGCAGTGTGCAAAAGTAATCAGCCCTCCTTTCTCTGAGTGAATCCAATTGCCCTGAGAAGAAGTTGCCACAGAGCAGCTGTATTTGTCAGGTAGACTCCATTAAATCATTAGCAGCCAGCAGGAAACTTCTGGACGGGTATGAATACTTTTGCGAGCCACTGTATTTGTAATATCATGCTATTATGATTCGGTGTGTTTCTACTGAAGGCGGCTCTGGCTGACATTGAAAAGAAAAATCCACATGCGGAGCAGCAGCTGAGGTCCAAGTTGAGAGAAATCTGCCTGCTAGAGAGAGAGATGGAGCATCTGGAGAGGCAGAGAGTGCTGCTGCAGGACCGCTGTGCTGACATCAACAGGGAGAACATAAAGCGGCACATGATCATACAGGACAAGGAGGAGAACCACCGATCCACTCTGGAAAAAATCAGCATGTACAGGAACAAGATGAAAGGCCACAGAGATGCCGTCCTGCAGGCTGTGAGCCAGACAGAGGCCCACAGGGAGCTGGAGGAGAACAGGATGCTGGTCTTGAAGCTGAGGCAGGAGAAGGAACAGCTCAAGGAGGATCTGCAAAACCCAAACGGGATAATCCTGCAAAAAGCTAAGGTACAAAACATACACAAAATGATTTTAAAGTATTTGGTTTTTGTAAACGTTGTTCTGTCCAGGAGGAAACTGATGCCCTGAAGAGAGAGATCTCTGAGAGAAATATAGCCATCGCTGGAGGAAGAGAACAACTGAAGAAAGAATTTGAGATTCATGCAAAGTTAAAGAGAGACATCGAGGTACAGCAGAGGATTGAATTATCCCCCAAATTAAAACATTTTGTTGATGATTTTCTTTCCTTTAGATCCAAAACAGGCGCTATGAAGCCATCGTTAAGCGGCTGCGCTGCCAGCTCAGCAGAGCTCAGGCGGTACACAGGTAAAGTCATCGCCCCAAAGTCATCTAGTCCTCTTTACATGTCACAAAATTTTAAAAATGCAATCAAATCGTCTCTTTTTTCAGGCAGACTTTGGATGAAATTTTCCACCTGCAGAAGCAGCTGACTGAGCTCAAGGGGCAGCAGCATTCTTCACAGGGTTGAAGATATTTAAAGTGCAACATTATGTTTGTATAATCTTGGTTATTCGTTCTGCTGGAGAATACATTTAGGGAGATACTTGCTACTTATAGAACGGTGTGTTTTTGTTCCTTGTGTTGAACAGGTGGGGGCAGCACCCTCCAGTAAATCTCTAGCTAAGGCTTCTTATGTGTTTGTCATATTCTGTGTTTATGTAAACCACTAATGGCCTCAGTTTAAGCTTTGCAGATCCAAACGCTAATCCACTGAGAATTTATTAAATAAAGACACGTTTATCTTCAGTGTGGATTACTGTCGACATGAGCAGAGTGTGGGATGGGATTTCAGCTCAAGTGATGACAGAAAATCAATCCCTGTAGAACAGAGTTTGATGCACAACAAAAGCCATGTGTCCACTATAGCTGACGAGGCAATGAGGTTTGTTTTGGAATGACTGTTCCAGCTCCTGTTCCAGCTTCTGCTCCACTAAGTGGCTTGACGGCTGCGAAGTGACAGTTCCACTGTCCCTCGGTCCAGAGTACGACTTCTTTGCCACAGTGATGCAACATTTTTAAGAATTGTGTCCACATCATACAGGCTGAAAAAAGAAAATTAAATGTTTAATCAAAAATGGACAGAAAACATTTTAAAACCAGTCCAAATTTAAGTAGTCAAACTTATCTTTTACCATTTAGTTAGTATTTTCAAAAGTGTTTTGCATTTAAGTTTCAATTAGAAATAAAAACAAAGTTACCAAAAATGTTGGAAGGTAGCATTTAGGTTGAAATCTAATAACCAAGTTTGCATTTAGCTAGCTAAATTTGGCATAACTATAGCATTTTAGTTAACATCAAAAACAACTTATTTAGCTAAACTGTTGGGACTGGTATTTTAAACAACTTAACATTTTGTATTTAAGTGAGGGTTAATAAATTATTTTAAAATAAGTTAGGATTTAAATTAGACTTAAAAGCAAGTTAAGCACTTGAAATTTAGATTTGCATTTAAATGCAAGTGACTCTTAGGCATATTAAAAAGTATTAAAAACAAAATGAGCTAGTACTATTTGGCATTTGAGTTGGGATTTTAAAAATAGTATTTAAGTAAACATCTAAAAATACAAGTTAGCATCAAAATGATTAAGTATATAGCATTTAAAAGTTTTAAAAAATCAATTCACTTAAGATTGTCTTTAAAAATGAATTAACGTATTAATAAATTAACTTGTTCCTTTAGCATTTTGAGATGCTGTTTTTTTCCCCTTTTCTTTTATGATTTCACATTTAAGGTAGTTATTTAAAGACAATTTAGCAGTTTACTCTAAAAATTATTTTGAACTTATTTGTGAGCACCTAACTCCAGAGCAAAGACAGAGGAGCTTGTGAAAACAGTGGATGAAACAGGAAGGGAAGCTGAACACAAGGCCACTCAGAGATGAAGTAATTTCGACAAGCAACATAACAGTATCATGTGTCAGTGATATTTCTTTCACTTCACAAAATAAATGGCATCAGGGGGAAAGGACATTATGCTGACATACTGAAACAACATCTAAGGACAACCAGAAAAGTAAAAGCACAAGAAGGTCTTAAAAATCCTTTGAAATGAAGTGATATTCTGCCAGTTGGTATTCTGTTGTGTTTGCAGTACTTTACCCTGACTGAGTTCCTTTTAATGGCCAGCCTGACAGTCGCTGGACTTGAAGTGTTGACACTGCTCTGCCATGGGCTTCCTCTCAAACTGCCATAAACAACAACCATCTAGTATAAATAGAAACAAACTGCAAGTGAATTCAGTTTGTTCTCTTTGAATAGTACAAGCACATGCCTTCACACTTCCACCCACAGTTTCATTTGTCCAGAAACGAACCATGAAGAACTATTTTTTACTCCTCGTTGACACAAATTAAATGAACATGGTGACAAAAATAAGTGAGATGGTGAATGTTCCCATGCAATGAGGAGCAGGGAGTTCATTGACTCCATTTACATAATCCCATTCCCTTGACACATTTGTCATAAGACATTTTGATTTGTGTGATCTTTGTTTGGGCCAGAAACAGAAACATGCCAGGACACTCAGAGGTGCTGAAACACTGTAACAGAACAACACAAAAAACAACCAATGCGCCATATTTGTTGTCTGTGACAGTGAGGCACATACAGGATAAAGAGACAGCATGAGGAACAGTATCATTATTTTAAAAAGGCATGGCTCATATGTCCACAATGAAACATGAAGCCAGCATTTTGAAATTGATCAACTCTGGGATCTGGTCTCAAAAAATGCCAGATTCAAGGGAGGCACAGCCTAAGGGACAACAAAACATTTGTGGATACACCTGACATGTCAGGTCTAGCAACACTTAGCATCCTTCGTCCCCTTGGCTCCTTTTGTGACACACATTTCATTTCCATCGGTTGTTGTCCCGTTGTGTTGTCGTCTAACTCAGACTAGAACGTCACCAGCTTGAATTTACCAAAATTAGTAACTGTTATTAAGGCTTTCTCTACTTTTAAGGCAATATTATGCGAGTAAAAATGGCGAATTTGAACAGCGTCTGTTATCTTCCCTGC
>CAEGAF010151949.1:0-23042 GCA_903067075.1 Micropoecilia bifurca
GGACTATGTCTCTCGGCTGGCCTGGGAACGCCTTGGGGTTCCCCCGGAGGAGCTGGAAGAAGTGGCTGGGGAGAGGGAAGTCTGGGCCTCCCTTCTGAAGCTGCTGCCCCCGCGACCCGACTCCGGATAAGCGGAAGAAAATGGATGGATGGATGGATTGATGGATGGATGTACTGTGGCACTAACTGGTAAAACGGAAGAGAAGGACATTTTTTAATCCGAGACTTGGTGGAGAGGACGGCTCTATGGCCACATGAGAGAAGAATCCAAGTGTTCGGTAATTAATGTTGGAACTGAATTATCTTCCGTGGACAATGCTAATTTCATATTTTTTTGTTTGTCCTCTTCTAGAGGTGCCACTGCCGTTTGTTTATATGTTTGTTTAGACGTTTGTTCACCCATTTGTTTAACGGTTTGTTTAGCCGTTATATGCTGTTAGATGTGAAGCTGCGTGCTACTCTGTTGAGTGCTAACCGCGTTTTTAGCCCGCCATTTCACTGAAGCTAAAGATTTCTACCGTTTGAAATACGGGACATTTATTTCTCCATATATTGAATCTCATTTTTTTATTGTGTTTCAACTCAGAGGGAACAGTGTTTTTTGAGAATAAAGAACCCCTTCTATGTGAAGCTCCGTGTGCAGTATTAATCCCGGATTCACCTAAATATTTCCGTTTTACGTATTATTTGAGTCTAGAGCATCTTTTATTTTGAAAGTCCTGTAACCGGATTTTCTCGATTTCTTGTGCGCCAACATTGAGCCACAAGCAGCAAAGGCAGAAAAGAGACACACCGCGGCCCGGTCCTACGTTCCAATCCGCTCTGCGTAACGGCTTATGCCTTAACGCCTAAACTTGCCTGGCAGAAGAGCCAGAGGCCATGCCTCCCCCAGGGACCCTCAGACCTCCCTGAGGATCACGGCTAAGCAACATGCCAAACACTTTACATTCGATAGTCATTTGCATGTATGTTAATTTTTTGGGACGTCGGAAGGATTTGTTCCCTTTATTGTGATTCAAGCACTTTAAAATAACCTTAAAGCAGGAGTTTAACAGGCAAGACATCTCCGTCTGAGACGTCTTGCCTGTTGTGTAAGCATTAAGCCAGATTATTTTTCTTGAAAACCCATCAATGCTTGCGTTGATGCATATTCCATATGGTTCAAGTTTGTCGTAGGAGTCCATGTGCCAGATGAAGTTTGGTCCTTTTGAAAAGTAATTTCTCCGTCTGAGACGTCTTGCCTGCCTCAGTGCCACCCCTTGGGGATCCAATTCCTTCAACACCAAGCGCACATCTTCTTTTCTAACACGAAGTCCATGCTCTCTGCATTTAGCGTACATCCATCGGTAACCGTGAAGCTGTCCAGAGGACTGTAGCTGGTTATTAATGAATTCTACCAAAACTGCCAAGTCGGAAAAGGACTTGCGCTCAATGAGTCCCCGCGCACTGAAAACTCTTTTCAGATGTCTCCCACATTAGTGGGAGACATCTGAAAACAAAACATGGACAAAATCCATGTCTGCTGTCAAGCACTGATTTAATGTGTTTATACCCAAGCCCAAGCTCGAAATAAAAATCTATATATCCACCCCATGGGTGGGTGTCCTCCATCACTGTGATTAGGTCGTTATGTAATGATGTCGGGATCTCGAGATGATAAGTCGGGATCTTGAGATAATAAGTCGGGATCTCGAGATAAGTCGGAATCTCGAGATCTTGACTTAGTTTCTCGGGATCTCGAGATAATAAGTCGGGATTTCTTTCCTTTTTTCTTTCTCCATGTCCCCTTAGGGCTCCGTAGAAAACTCAATGTGAGACATTCTAAACTTAAATCGGATCTGAATAAGTGGTGGTTCACAACATTATGTTATGTATGTTGTGATCTTCTAATCTGCTAGCTTAGCACCATCTAGTTTAGCAGATTAGTCATTGCCAAGAGTCACTAAATTTATCACTAGTTGTTTTGAAAAAAAAAGTTTTAAAAATTAATAAACATAGCAACAAGGTGGATACGTTGACAACAGCTTCTGTCCTTTCACCCAAAGGACTCACACCCCCATAGCCCCCATCCGCAGTTTTTGGCTTCGCCAACTTTGCTGGAATTTTTCGAAATTAGCCAGATGAGTTTCAGGCATTAGTTACACTTTAATTGCAAAAGAGATGCTGTCCTTTAATCTAAATGAAAAGTCAGCATTTTGAAAGATGCTGCAAGCATTTTACAGCCAGTATACAGCAGTAAGTTTATACTTGGCCTGTCACAATAAATTTTGCTGGGAGAAATTATTTAAATAAACAAAAACGTTGTTTGAGACCATTAACTAATAGCATAAACATTGAATAACAATGAATACACACCCTCTCAAATGTCAAACTAAATTCTAAAGAACATTTAACACTGTAACTGCAAGACATTTATAAACAAAATTAACAGTTTAAAATGGATAAATGAAATTGATTATACAGTCTCTAAGCAAACCTGCCTTTCAAACTATATTCAACAGGTAATAGTCAGTTACGACTTTTGTGACAAAAGTACAAGCTTTATCTTGTACTTTTTTCACAAAAGTTTTTTAAAGTTAGACTCGTACAAACAAGCTTCATTGTTTTAATTAGGCCTAAGCAGTGAAAACACTGCAAAGGCGTTACGTAGTTTTATTTTCCATCTGCTGAGACAGTATGCTTCACACTGTTCTACTATATATAAAACTTACTTAAATGTTTCCTCTGGGAATGCCCTGGGCTTGACCTGGAGGACCTGCTACGCCCCCCACCCGAGTGCAGATAAGCAGAGGAAGATGGATGGATGTTCTTTTTGCCTAAGTGTCTGATTTTGTACTGTATTCTGTTACCCTTTAAAATATTTTTAAAATATAGTTTTTACCCGACAGTCTACATAATGAGGTAGCAGTTTGTGCTCCTTATCCACTAGCGAGCCTTCAAGCTGTAGTAGGTCCAGGTTGTCCAGGTTGCCTGGGGCTTCAGTGGGTCTGGTTCCCATTCTCTGATGGAGGGGATGATTTGTTCCCTCTATTGTCCAGGTTACCCTCCATCGTAGGATCTTTGGAGTGCCACATCAATCTTCAGCTGTGAATCAGTAATAATCCCGAGCTCCTTCCACTGGTCCAGCTGGTTTCTCTGCATTCAACCTTCCGGTTCCAGGATCTCTTCTCATCAGAATCACAACCACCAAACGACATATTGATAAATCCATTTTAATGGAAAATGTAAAACCTTTTTGAACTTTAATGTACAAAGCATCTACACTTGCACTTCAAATTTTTAAATTGAAGCAAGCTGTGTTTTAAAAAAATACTTCACTTAATGTATATATGTATATATTTACACTTTATAGTTAACTTCTTAATTATTTTAACCTTTAAACCTCAAAAGTTGACAATAGTAAATCTTACCCAAAAAAAAGCAAGACAATTCTTTAATAAATTACATCTTTTTGTAAATGTCAAACTTATACAGCGGTTAGTTTTGTTTTCATAAACTGTTGTGTAGAAGTCTTTTTCTTTACATAATACAACTTTACAGTCTGAACAATAGCTTGGCAGTTCATTTTCAGAAAATAGATTTATGGCATGAGGACTGGAGAGTGTCAATATTTCCCAAAGTCACAAGCATTAGCCCGTGTGTGCGCGCGTGTGTGTGTCCTCAATCACAGTAGAGATCATAATATCTGAAACCACAGAGTAAAACAAAAGAACTATACAGCTCACATTTACATGAAGTCTCTCTTCTTCATAACATTGCATTATCAGAGCTGGAACGTCTCTGATACGAAGAAATGACAGTTTGAGAAAGAAAACCGAGAATAGAGAACACAGCCAGGAATGTCTAGAAAAAGACACGGACAAACTGGAAAGAAAAGGGAAAGAAAAGAGGCGGCTGAGGCTGCTGAATGAAGCATCCTTAATCTCCTGGTTCTCTCTTGTCTTCTGTTTTCACTCCTTGATTTTCTGGAGCCTCTGAGATTTTGTGTTTTGCTCTTGATGCTGGTGAGATCAGCAAAATCTTTCTTCTCAGAAACCACAGGCAGATTAAAGTGAGCCGGCGCTTCCTGTCCCCAGCAGTTCCCTCAGAGGCTCTCATGGCCCAGTCTGTCACTGATGCAGCAAGCCAAGGTCACGCCAAGGAGATCAGAGATCTGACAGCGGTCGTTGGTGTCCTGTAGCCATCCTCTGCTCTGGTTCCAGGCAGTGAAGCTTCAGTCTCATGGGTCCAGCAGGCACTCTGGTCCTGGCTCTCCATTTGGCTCAACAGAACATGGACTCAGCTGTGTTTGTAGTTAACCACTAGTTTGGGTCTGACACTGCAGAGCCTCCAGGGTCATGGGAGCAGCTTTGAGCAGACCACATTCAGCGCATGATGAGGAGGGTGACGCTGAAGACCGGCGAAGGTCGGAGGTCGTTTTGGATAGCATGACCGAGGTTAACTAGGTGTCATGAATTATCTTCCTTCAGATCTTTGTCAGAGTTATTCCTCTTCAGTGAGCTCACCACCTCCTTCACACAGTGGTACAAGATATTCTTCACCTGAAATCAGGACAAACATCAGCAATTTCATATGTAATAAAAAGATTAAACCTATATTTCTTTTGATAAATTAAAAACTTCTAAATGAGTGTCGCAAATGAGCTTCATTTCTCTTCTGGTCTTACTACAGCAAAAGCAGAGAATGTAAAACTAGAACTTCTGCCTTTCATATGAAAAGTGTTTTTGGCAACCTCTAGTGGTCAAACTATGTAGTGCAGAAGGTTGAGAGAAGTTAAATGAAGCCTGTACAAACTGCACAGTTAGGATGACAACCAACAGTGACCAGCTTCTTGTTACTTCCTCAAACAGGTAATTGAGTTACAATGCTCTGAAAGCAACTAAATACCAGAAAAAAACAAGTATTACACACCATAAGACAAAAAACTAAACATGCTTGCATAAAAGCTTTTAGATATTGTCCCCAAAGAAATGTTAAGATTTTCAAAAGTTTATTAGAAAACTGAATATGATTACAATAAATGGACATTCAATATGAGGAACTATAAGCAGGAGAGACTGTAGAGTAATCTAAACTATTCAAATGTTGGTGTGAAACAAGACATCAATCAAATTAGTTGTGTAACTGTAGAGCTAATTATTTCTCCATTTGTAACAGTACAATAAAATAATTAGAACAACTCTGAAGAAACTTAAATGGGGCCTGCCAAGGTGTGCCCATCAGTTGGAACCCAGCTGATGGGCAAATGATGCTAAAAATGAGCTAAAGTAAAGTACAAGGTACTCAATACCATGTCACAAGCTTGTAACATAAACTCTTAAGTATGTTAAAATGAGTGTATAAGGTAAAATTAACCAAAAGGTTAATGTTAGCTTAAATATTAACAGTTGCATGTGGGGTATAACTAGCATGTTATTTAATTCAATGTTAATATTAATGCACTGCCTTCTGATTTTTACTTGTGCAAAAGTCAAATGTTTCATTCATTACCAGAAAACACATTCATCTTTTAGCAACAGATAAAACAACAAATATTATTGTTAAAAAAAAAAAGATTTGTTCTGCTCTTTTAAATACTCCTTATCTTACACTACTTAACAAGAATTGTGCAGTTAATGAATTTTTCAGAAAAGTGGAAATGTTTGGGTTTCTGACTTGTACTTTGTGACAGTTCGTTATCCGTTCGTTTTATATGTTCGTTTCAAACATATGCTTGTTTGAAATACTGCTCATCTGTTTAGATACAAGAAATTGGTAAATTTCACAAAAGTAAAAATCAGATGTTTACTTTGTGGCACTTTGTTACCAGAAAACATCCTTATCTCTTAGCAACAGATTAAATAACAAATATTGTTAAAAAAAACATCAAATTTCTTCTGCTCTTTAAAAATATTATTTATCTTACATTACTTACTACTTAACTAACATTGTGCAGTTAGAGAATTTTGCAGAAAAGTGAAAATGTTTTTTGGTCATTAGTGGTATTAGTATATTATAAAAGTAAAAATTTGATTTATACTTCATGGCAGTTTGCTACCAGAAAAGAATCGCTCATCTCATAACACCAAATTAATAACTAATAGTGTTGTTTATAAAACATACGCTCCTTTGAAATACTGATTATCTGAATAGACACAAGAAATTTACAGTTGGTAAATTTTGCAAAAGTGAAAATTAGATGTTTAGTTTTTGGCACTTCATTACCAGAAGACACTCATCTCTTAGCAACAGTTTAACAACAAATATTATTGTTCAAAAAGCATAAACATTTTAGCCTTATTTTAGCTTTGCTTTGCAAGGGTGCGTTTACACTGCAGCCTGAAGTGACCCAATTCCGATTTTTTTTTTTACGTAATGCAACCTGTATCCGGTCTTTTCAAGGCAGTGTAAACAGCACAGGTCAAATTCTTTTTCGAATGTGACCCATATCCGATACGTATCCGATTCAAATGCGTCCTGGCCGCATTCATCCGAACTGAACGTCACTGATTCTCAACAAATCTCACTATTATGCGTCCTGATACGCGCAAGTGGGAAGAAAAATAACAACCATGACGGACTATATGATGATTAAGTTGTTAATATGTTGCTCCGGCCGGCTAACAACTTCAATTTTGTGAAATAAATGAATTTGTCACGAGAGAATTTCAGGTAATCAGTATGCTGGAGTATGAAGACACAATGGTCCGCGGACAGTAAGCACAGAGTCTGTGTGGTTCATGAAATGCACACAATACGCCCGAGTATATTGGGGCCTTAACAAAATAGTGTTAGTTAAAATTAGTTTTTATTTGAATTTGGCTAATTTTTTGCAAATTATGTCACCGTGATTACTGAAAATGCCAACAAAAGTAATAGCGCCCCATCATGGGATCAAGCTGCACGCTTTGATATTTATATTGTGAGGGGGCACGCAGCATTGAAAAGCAAAACATTTCATTGCTCTTCTATGCATTGCTATGGCAGGCCCCAATAAATGTAGAACTGTTAATATTTATTCCATACCAACTGGCTGCAACTGACGATAAAATTAAAGTAATCCTGTCAATCATCATATTTTATGAAGTTTTTAATGGTTTTAATGTAATATTGAGAACTAAGTGTACAAATGTATAAATGTAAACTACAGCTTTCTTTGGTCTAATAATATATGTAAAGTCTCTCAGTGGTGACGGACAGTAAAGATAGTAAAGAGACCAGGTTTATTTTGCTCTGCTTATATTCAAATTATTGCCAGGATTTTAGTGAGTTCAAAATTTTAACACAATTAATTGCAATTGTTTTTTAAGACTGGCATGACACTGTCATAAACATGACATAACATCTGTCATGAACATAAAGAAGTCTTTATAAATGTCTATGACAGTTGTCATGAAGTGTCATTCGGTAAATGACACTTTTAATGCTCTAAAGGTTGCATTGAAAGTCTATTAAAAATGCCAACATTCCATTAAATTATCATAATTTACAAAATCATGCAAAGTTGGCACTTTAAATGGACTTTCAATGCAACTTTGCATTAAAAGTGTCATTACTTACCGAATGACATTTCATGACAACTGTCAAACATTCATAAAAACTTCTTTATGTTCATGACAGGTGTTATGTCATGTTTATGATAGTGTCATGTAAGTCTTATGAACACCCCTTCAAATAAAGTGTTATCTTTTTTTAACATACAAAAGTCCTGAGCCAGAACCTTTCCATTGTGTTTCTGTAACAGCAGAACCCACTGGAAGATCGGTTTCTTCCAAACTGATCTGATTGAACGCTGGAAAACACTACTGCTGTGTTCAAGTATTGCTAAAAGGTGTTAGCCTACCAGTGAAGCTATTCAAACCTATAATATCACCTCTGTACTAAACATATTGAGGTGAGCAACGTATGAATTAATAGATGTATCCTGGGATCATATTCATGTGAAACACCAAAGGGATTGTGGCCTGTTCCTCGGGTTCCTTACCTGCAGCTTATCCTCGTAGTTGACCTCCTCTTTCTTGGTGCGCAGCTCCTGGGTCAGGTGGAAGGACCTGCCCACATGCTCAGGAGACACAAAGTCATTGATGACTTGGACACAGCTATGAAGATTCTGGACCTGATGGACAAGAAGACATGCGATTCAGCACAGGACAAATGGACCACAGTCTACTTACTGCAGAAATAATTACAGAATAAGAAAAAACTCAATGAAATGTGTGCTTGGTTGGCTTTGGTCTTGGTTGTAACCAGGAATCTTGGTGATACATTTTCTACTGTTGGAGCCTCTTATTTGTCTTCACTGGTGTGGATTTGGTCAGTCTGTGAATATTTAAGGGTTGTACCCATGGCAGACTGACCAAATCTTTTCCATCAGTTTTTGGAGGAGGCAGTATGATGATGTGGGGCAGCATCTCCATCACTGGTCGTCATTGGGTGTAAAGTTTGTCCCAGACAGACCAACACAACCATGCTGCTTCTGAGACGAATACTGCATGGAGAAAAGGACACCATCCCACAGCCATGTAGGACCAAACTGGTGAGCGCCATAAGGGGGAGTATCAGGATGACTTGGGTTCTGTATGGTTCTCCCATGTTTGTTAAATGACCCAAAAGTTAAAACTTAAAGCGTCTGATCTAACAAACCAGAATCATCATCAGAATGCGCTGGCAGAGAAGGTTTGGTTCGTTTTTCTTTGGTGGAACCAACAAACTGAACTCTGCAGGTTAACACTGATGACTTTTTCTGACAAATGTGTCTCCATGTTGAGGGAAATAAACAGGCTTTCCAACAAAAACACAGCAGAGAGCCATTGTTACAACAAAGTCATGAAGACAGGTGGCTGCGCTGTGTAACTACCTGGTGCATGGCCCCCGCAGGGATGAGGACAGAGTCTCCCAGGAACTGGACAACAGTCCAGCCTTGAACTCCGTGCTCATCCAGGAGACGCTGGCGCTGCTTCCTGCTCAGGTACCAGCTCTGCTCTCTGATTGGGTCCTGGTCCAGACACACATCCAGACCTTGCTCCTTACACAGCTGACAAAGGAAGAGAGTTTGTGAAGTGACAATATTATGTTGTGTAATATGGCACTGAATGCACTGAAGAGTCGTCTGAGTCTGCTGCAGGTATTCCTTGCAGTTACCAACCTTGTGCAGAAATTCCCGGACTTTGTCCATGTCTCTGTTGAGGTAGATGTGCCAAAGTGCTCCAGGTATCTCACTGGAATCCTTCAGCCGCCTTCGAACGCCCTCGTCTAAATCTTCCTCCTCAAGACGCTTCAACACTCCTATAGACACATAGTCACATGCTGCTCATACTGAGCTTACCCATCTGCATTCTGTTATTGCTTTTTGTCACATTTAAATTCCCAGACAAACAAATAGTAATAATAGTAATTGTGAACAAGGTTGTTCTACAATCATTTTTACCTTGAAAACAGAACAGTTCAAAAAATTATTAATTCATCCCAAACATATGCAATTCCTATTTGTATTTCTTAAATAGTATATTGTTTAAAATTCTCAGCTGATGTTAGAAAAAATAAAAAACAATTTAGTCACACAGGTTGCTGTGTTACGTCTCAAAAAGAATCATTTAAAATTACCGGTTTTGGATAGGACTCCGTTCCCTTTCGCCACTCCGACATAAACCAGGACAGACACCACATCGGATACTTCAACATGGAGGTTGGCAGTTCCAAAGTCTTGATCCTGAGATGCAGCTACACCTGCAGCAACAGACAGCCTTTAATCACTGCTGCAAAAGTGAAGGCAGTGGAAGATTACACCTAGAAAGAACATTTAAACATCCCAGGAAACAAGTAGTCCTGAAGGAGTTTCTTCTGTGTTGAAAAGATACTGATGGTTTTATTATAGACCTTGGTCAAACAAGTTGGAAAAAGTGTTTAGCAGAAGCGTTTCCAAACTTAAACCAGATTACTGCTATGCATTTATGCCTGGTGCTTTAATTTCAGCCAACTGATACAAAATTAAAACCGTCTGCTTTAAGTTGCTAACGTTGCTGACAGGATTCTGTTTTTACTGACATTATAGAAAAATATTTTCCCTCTGAGGACAAGAAATGTATTTCAAAAACATAAATAAAGAGTGGAATCTAAACCAAATTGAACTCCTCCAGTAATCTGCTGTAGTTTTAGAGCCAGGACTGTTAGAGATTTCAAGATCTTTGCCTCTATAATATATTTTAGCGTGATCAGTTTCCTTGGAAAAACATAATGACTGGTTAATAATTTAACGGATGAAATAATTAAAATGTGTGTTAATATTTAACCCCTTAACAGGTCTGTCCCACCGGTGGGACAGATTTCCTGTGTCTGCATACGCAGCTTTTTTTCTCCTCTTTAAATTCAGCCGTTGTCCCTCTTGACGCTTTTATATGTTAGCCTAGAGCACCCCCTAGTGACTTACACGAGGGGGGGCCGAAAATATTTTGAAAAGGCTTTTTCTGAGCCCATAATGTCCAGAGAGCGACTGAAGCTCATTTTGACTTGTCTGTATTCTTTCTGTAATATTTCTGACTGGTCAACTCGGAAACTAAATCTAAAGACCCGGATGTGTAGCTAAACCCTCTCCTGTCATACGGATATGAGGCATTTTGGGGTTTGTTTCGACATGAATCCACCAGCTCAAAGCGTAACTATGCGTTATGTGTGCGCCTGTGATGCGTCAAAGTCAGTCTCTGTGCGTTATTACGCGTCAGCATGCGTAATTGTTTTTACATGACTTTTTCTGTCCTGTAAATACACGACAGAAAACATATATCCGTATCTGAACTAACAGCTCGTTGTTTAGAGGGGGGAGGAGGGGCGCTAATGAGCCATCAGTGAGGCGCTAATGGCCCATCAATGATTTACTCAGTCCGCTGAGCGCTTAGTGACTCATCAGTTGTTTAGCAGACAGCCTGTCTGAGAGAGACGGAGAGACACGTTGTTAGAACGGAGGAAAACTGGATGTGTTTCTTCAGCAGAACTTCACAACTACAGGAATTATGGCCGTAAGAGCTGATAAGGTTTTATTTGAGATACCAGAAGCTTTTAGTCCAGCTGCTACAGGCGGAGCACGAGGACCGAAGAGCGAACCGAGGAGCCAGAACCGGAGGAGGAAGTGCGGGAGGGGGGGAGGTTAAAATAAGAATAGTTGTGTATTTAATGTGTTAAAGAGGTACAGAATAGCTGACACTCAGCTCTAATCTGTTTTTCTGATGTTAGATGTCTCTAGACCTTACACACTTCACTTTTAAGCTCTCAGAACATAAACATGTGAATCTTCATGTGAATTCTGTCTACAATGAACAAACTAAACCTGAGCAGGTCATCCTGAGCTGATCCTCTTACCATATGCACAACATAGTCTTGGCCCGAGGTCAGGCCTGACGAAAAAAGATGGCAGGTGTGAGGCAAGGTTGAGGCTCCCTTCTGGATCCGAATACTCTGGCAAAGGAAGGTTCCTCATTAGGTCATCATACCTGAAAATATATTAATGACAGACTATAAAACAAAGCTGGTTTTATAGAGAACTTTATAATTTCATGACTTGGCAGATAGTTGTGCAGTGGAAAAAGGGAGGCCTTTTAGAGTTGCTCCACAGGATATTGAAAACACTAAATCTAAGAAAATACATCAGATTTATGCCAAATTCAATGTGTTTGTCAGAATTTCAGTAGATCTTCTGAAATGCTACATGGATATTAACCAAATGATGCCATAAAATTATGATAATCCTGACTCATCATAATTTTATTAGTGCACACAGTTGATCACAGTTGGATTTCTGTTTTCAGTAAACTTATCACAGCCATCAAAAAGCCATGACATCATCATCTGGGCCTTTATAAATTGATTTTAATGTATAATAATCAAACTGAATGCAAACTTCTGAATTTTAAAAGCTGTGAAAACTTTCTCTTGGTCATTTTTTGGCATTTACTAATCTAGAATAAGTTCAGTGAACTAAGTGAACTAAAAGAAGAACTAAAACTAAAAGAACTAAAAGAAGAAACCTTAGATTTCATTTTAAATAGTGAGGAAAAAATGTCTCTTTATACACTGCATGAAAATATCAGTATGTTTCAGGTTCAACATGTGAAATATTTACCTTGATGGCATCAGAGCCATGAACTCCTCCCCAGACGGCCAGTCCTTCAGCCGGTAGACCATGGATTCACCGTCTTTGGACTTTGGTCGCTCTTAACAAGGAATAGCGTTTTAGTTAGATTAAATAACAAAACTAATGAAGTCAGAGTGAGATCTAATCGACCTGTACTCACTGGTAATGTCTTCAAATCCATCCCAGAACTCCTTTATTCCAGAGTTGGACACCACCTGGTCTTTGCAGTTGAGCAGGTCTCCCTGGTGGTCTGCAAACTCCTGGTTAAAGGAGTCGGCCTTCCACAGGTTGACATTCAGTCGCTTATGGATCCCAGACACCAAAACAGGCTGGAAATGCACAGAAAACACAACAATTAACTGTCGAGCCTTTACTGCTGACTGTAAGCATGGTAGTGGACCTCACTGTACCTGTCCTTGTTTCCAGCACTCTCTGAACAGTTTCCAGTTGTGCTGATTGCGGTGATCTTTGAGCCACAGCAGCTGCCTATTGTTTAGCCACGAGTGAGGAATGTCTGGGTACTGATTGGTGGAATCTTCCGGCACCACTGTAGGCACAGTGGCTGACTTCTTCCTTTGTGCTTTGGCGTCATCCGTACCAACGGTTGTGGGGTTGCTGTTGTTGCTAGGGGTCATGTGATCTTGTTTAGTCGACAGCTTGGTGCTGATGGTCTGGCGGTTGGCAGGGATTTTATTCTCTACCACTGAAGCAATTATGTCATCCAGGATGTTTGGCATGGTCCGGCCATCCTTTCCAGTCTGTGGACACACAGAATATTTCAAGAAACTCAAATAAAGCAGCACCACTGTGAATCTGAAAACCTTAAGCTTGTCTAAGTTGATGCAACAGTGTGCACCATTTAATGGGATTAATGAGCTGGGCAGCTTACCTGTGCAGCAGTAGAATAAACTGGTGCAAAAGCAATTCCTGCATCAGTAGAACCCAGCTTGAGCTTTCCTGCAGTGGTGGTGAGCAGGTCTCTGAGCGTGGAGCCCTGTTCTGTGCTGTTAGCCACCAGAGAGGGGTTTTTACACTGCTGCAAGACCCCCTCCCCATCCTTCTCCTCTTTCACACATTTACCTGGGACCACTGACTGCTTGTTTTCTGTTACACAAGAAGAGCAATAATTTAGCAAAGTACTTTCTGAAATTAAAACCAAACTTAAGATACCAACTGTGAGATAGTGACAACAATAAAAAATAAATAAAAGTCACTTCCTTTTCTCACCTTTCTTTTCCTCCCTGGATTTCTGCTCTGCAAGGTCAGCCAGGAAGTGAAGCGGGGACTGAGACTCAGGTGGGGTGACTTGTGTACTATTGTGGTCACTACCAGGACTGCTGCCCCCCCCATGCCCTCCGTTGGTTTCTGCCTTGGCTCCTCCATCCTCTGGGTTCTGCTGGGAGCCAGGCTCAGCCTTCACTAGAGACAGCTTATTACTGTGGTTCAGCACGTTCTGCAGCACCTGGTGGACAGAAACAACACAGTTACATTTAACGACAGACTGAGTTAAGCTCTAAAAAGGGCTATATATATCAAATGTGACTTAAAGAATGTGTCCATTAGTTGACATTTTGAAATTAGGCCTCTGTCTCTTTAAAAAACCTGATCTTTTTAAAATGTCACCTTCAGGAAGTCATCAGAACATGGCTCCTCTATTCATCCTTTACCAAAGGTTTTACCAACTCTGCAGTAAGAAGTAGATCCTATAATGAGCTCATCAGATGCACAGTTCCACCAGGTGTTTACTAATTGCTGCTGGCTAGTCTGAAGGAGCAAAGTGGTGGACTGGCAGAAGAGGGCTCCTCTGTGAGGTGGAAGCTTGGAAACTGGTAGAGCTAGGTCCATCCAGGTGCTTTACACAGCTGAACGGTTGCCATGGAGATGAAAGAATTTCTCAAATTTTTGAACTGTTGACTCAGTCTGTCTGCATCATGAGCAGGTTGGAAATTCTGCAGCCCATTTTGTAGTTTTATTGCCCAGTTGAGGAGTTAAACAGGATGAAGGATCAACATGTGGGGAAAGTCTCTTCAAATCTCCATCTTGAATTACCATTTATTTAAAATCGAAGATATGCTTAGAAGCAGATCACAATATGCATGTAAAAGTTCTCTCATTATGAATGAGCTTGTGGTATGTCAGAGTGGGGCAGTCTGCAGTACCTGTGACACTCCATTGGTTGCTGGGAGCTTGGTGAGAACGTTCTGTTTGGTGGAACACGGACATTTAAACGGGATGTTGCTTTTGTCTCTCAGGGTGTGAATGGAGGTCACCAGCTCTGTTAATGCTACAATAAAAAGAACATTAAGTGTGAAAAGATGTTAAAAGACAAATGCTTCATCAAGTACATACCATAACTATACATAATGAAAATATAAAAATCAGTAATACCCATCACATTAAAAACAGACATGAAGCCAGCAGGTAGCGTACCTTTGCCAGGGATGATCTGTGTTGGCATGAGATGCTTATGGTCATGGGGTTGACCTTTAACACACTTCAACCAGCCATACAGCTCTTTATCTAAACAGAGGGATGACACAGGTCATTAGCTTCAGAATTAGCCAACATCCGAATGATTCCAGCCCAATGTCTACAAAAATACTCATGCTAATGCAGACAACAAGGTAGGGAACTTCAATCCTCTGGTGACTATTGAGATCGAAAAGTCTTCATAGTTCATAGTTAAGTTGTTAGATAAAACTACTTTATTCCAAGGAATTTATGGGAGATTTGCCATGTAAAGCTGTAGGTTACATATTAGGTCTTTAGTTTGTTTTCACAGCATTTTGAGGATCAGGTTTTCAAGTGCTGTCCGTCCACAAAAACAAACACTGACCTTTGCAACTCCTTCTCTCCTTGGCGTTGTAACAGTCGAGGCAGACCACAAAGCCACATTTCTGGCAGACCCAGTGGATGTTAAAGAGTGTTGCTTCACAAGCGTCACACATCTCTCTAACCCCTCTCACTGCCCGCTTCCATGCTAGCTTCACTGAAACAGAAAAAAATACACATTCTGTGTAAAAATCTGAGCAACCATTTTACGGTCAAGACACAAAAAGGAAATCCTGTGTGAGTTGTGCCAATTTCACATCTTTAGCGGGTTCCAAAACTAAACTAAATCTAGTTTCAGGAGTAGAAACACAAACAGAAAATTCCATTATTGTTTTTAAAGTAAGCCATGCTTTAAGAGATCTGCAGCTCAGGAGGATTAGGTATAAAAACTTGTTTAAATTTATCACTAAAAATGTAAAGGAAAAACCTGCCTTCAAACACATCTACAGTTATGAACCTCCAGTTTTCTTAAAATTGCATACTTCCCCATTAGAGAACATGATAGTTGATTTTAGTCTACCCACCATCCTTCTTGATCCAGCTGGCTGCAGTGTTTTCAGTCATCACCATCTGACAGAACTTATTTCCTATGTAACTAAGGATGTATTTGGCAGTGGTCTGGTCCAAGTGGCTGTCCTCCAGGGGCCCAGGGACCCATAAGGCCAGGGCCTCTTCGTCAAACTGGTCTGGGGTGGAGAAGCCATCCATTCGAATTACTCCATTTTTGCTGAAGGAAACCCTGGTTGGTATTAAACATAAAAGGTGAAAAGGTGAGATTTTTGCTTTAAAGATAAATAAAGCTTCTGAGAACACCACTGGAAGTTCAGGAAGGTTTTTATATCATAAGAAAAAAACATTTTTTTTCAATGGAGAGGAGAAGAACACTCTTGAAACTCAAAACCTCAAATATCACAGCAATGACCCATTTATCTATTTTATTAATTTTATTTTCAGATGTTCAGTATATATTTAAATATGAAACATTTTTAAGTAAAACAACAGCGATGTCTGATGTCATCATTGAGCAGGACACTGTGAATTTCACACAATTGATTCCGAACCATATCCAGTATTCTCAGCAGTTCATGAAAAGCAGCACATTCTTAAAGATGTGACAGGAATCCGTCATGTTTACTCACATAAAACACAATTCACCACCACACACAGCAAGATGGAAAACATTGCAAGGCAGCTTTACAATAAATCACCAAGAATTAGAAAGTTAACAAAACAAATCAAGTCAGAAGTAAAAGTGCCTCTGTGTCTCAGGAGAACCAGAGCTAAAGAGTCAGATGACAGGTTTAGTTAGTGATCTTCAATGTCAAGCTATCTGACAAATCACACACAGTCTGGGCCAACTGCAGAATGACTGAAAACAGAGTGGAAACACAATATTCTGTATGGGAGGACTGCAAAAATGGAACTACGGTGGCAATGTTGGATTATATCTCCATAAAAAATATATAGGATTATTAATAAAGCAAAATCATGGAATCAAATATGAAATAAAAAAATAATTATGCTTCAACATTTGTAACTGGACAAAGCTCACGTCATCTGAAAACCCGACTAAAGTAAAGAAAATATGAAAAACTAAATGCCTCCCCTGGGACACAGATGGGTGAGGAAGCCATTTACCGTCTGAAATAGTAGAACCGGCAGAAGACAGGGGAATGTGCTGGCTCCTCCCCCTTTTTACTGCGGACGACCCGGCACTCCCGACACTTCTGGAGGTTAGGTCCAATTTCTGAACATGAGTCATCCTGCAGAAAGGACTCCCCTGTCTGCTTGAGCTTCTTTACTTTCCTCCAGTCCTTCAGCACAGAACGAGGGATGCCATCTGAATAGGGCACACACCAAGTCATTAGTCCTGGATACAAAAGATTACACAGAAATGAATCAGAATGATAAATGTCATTCTGAGTCATTTATGATGACGCTGGAAGCCTTTGTTCCATTTGAAAACTGAAATTTTGAGACTTGAAAAAAAAAAACAATTGTAGTTTTATTCATGTTTACATGTGAACCTGTTTTAAAAGGGGATTTATGTAAAATGTACCTTTTTTTAGCTTTATTTAAGTTTGTTCCTTTGATTCTTTCAGAAATCCTTTATTCTCTCGTGGCAGCCAATCAGAGGTGGTCTCTGAATGGTTGTAAATGGTGTCATGGAGGAGCTTTGCTGTGTTGAGGTGCCGCAGATGTAGTGCTGGAAAGAACAGGTGCTTCTTAAAGATACAAAAACCCAATTCAGGGTGTCAAATTGTGAAGTTAATTATCTTTGAAGCTATGTTTGATAAAGAGAGGATTTTTATAACAACTGGATGTAACAGTTGCTTGACTGTGCTACGAAATGACACTATGTACCTGGATAATAAATAATACCGCCTTTTCAAGAAATTTGGAAAAGGCTATTTAAGGATCCTCAGATCCCCCTGAGGCAGTTGGAACACCCTGCCTCAGGGGCAGCTATGCCAGTAGCTTGTAGCTACTACTATGACATTAAAGATACATATTATTACTTTGACAGCAGCTCGTAGCTACTACTATGACAGTAGCTTGCAGCTACTACTATAACAGCAGCTTACCATACTTGGGGTGTGGATATGCGCATGAATGGAAATGACTGATTTAATTGGAAAGCATCTTTAAAACGCACTTTAAAAGTCTGACGTAATTTCATTAAAAGTTAAAGACACTTCAAAATAGGGGTGCACTGATTTTAGCGGCCAGTCGATTTTTTTGATTTTGGGAGATTGGTGTTTGGCTGATACTTGTGAAGCCGATCTTGCCTACCTCATCGAAAGTCTAAATTGGTCACTAGCCACTACAGTTTCCCTGAGGGAAAATTCCAAAGGGGATCGATCCATCCATCCATCCATCCATCCATCCATCCATCCATCCATCCATCCATCCTCTTCTGCTCTCCCATGAGAGAGGTTTGACTGATAGACCACCTCATCAGGTCATGTCTGCATGTTTCTAGTAAACAGTCACCCCACTGTTGCCAACGAAGTAACTTCCTTGCTATACTTACCAACATTTTAGACAATAAAATAATGGTATCGGCCAAAATCAGAATCGGCAGGTCGATTAGATTGGTAAGCTGTCATTAGCAGGAAAACTGCAATCGGTGCACTTCTACTTTAAAATCTCGAGTGTTGTGCATTATTTTTACATTTGAAGAACAACACTAGTGAGGGGATTACACTATTTCAAACATTAATAGTAGAGGACTTACTGCTGCTTGCCAGTTTAAGCTTGGTCTTCTCACGAGCTGATCGAAAGATACCGTTGGGCTTCACATCCTCATCGTCTTTCTCATGGTCTCCTTTCCTTTTAGCCATGTCATTCTGCTTCTTCTTATAGGTTGGTTTAGACTGGCGCTTTGCTCTGCCCTCCATCTTGCTTTCACTTGTGTCAGAGTCGTCTCCGCCACTTTCCGACCCAGAGTCATAAGAGCGTTTGAACCCTGGTCTTGAGAGATGACTGGATTTCTTTTCCTCTCCACCTCCACCTGTTGATCCAGCATTCTTCCCCTCCAGGTTTCGTTCACCTTTGCTTCCAAAGTCTTTGTTCATGTCCACCTCACTGGACGTGGAGGCACTGAGATTGACTGTACAGGGCTTGATCATATCTGACATGGCTGTAGTGTTGCACATGCTGGTTGTGGTGGTAAGCAGCTTCTCTGCTTTCGTGCTAGAGGAGGCCATTGTAGAGGTCTTGTCCTCCTTAGAGTGTCGCGTTAACCAGGCTTTCTTCAGCTTGTGGTAGTTACTGGAATGTGCTGAACCCAGTGAGGTCGATCTGGAGGATTGGCCATTAGGTAACGGACTGGACGTGCCTGGTGTTGTGCTACCAGCTGCACAACTGGTGTTACTAATCTCACCTGAGGAGACTCTGCTAGAACAGGGTGGAGGGGTGGAGACATGTCTGGGTGTCTTTTCAACTGGATCCACAATTAATGAAATGTTTCCAGTCGGCATTGATGCAGGACCAACAAGAAGGGTAGTCTTAGACTGGGCTGCAGCCAAGGCAGCCTTGTGCTTTTTGAGATGTACAAAAGAGGACAAGTTAGGCTGATTAGAGGGAGTAATGGGACTAGAAGCTGAGGTGTTGCTTTGAGCAAGTAGGGCTGTTGCTGCTGAATTAGTCAGAGGCAAAGACAGTCCTGGTGATATGGAGTGTGAGTCAACACCTTCACCTGAGAGGCTGGGCAGCCAGCCTCCAACACCAGGTTTAAGGTTTCCAAACTCAGCTGAATATCCTGACTTTGGTAGTTTATTCTGAACATCAACAACTGGTGAGAACACAACAGGGGACCTGCACATAGACTTTGTAGTGCTGACACTTGCAGGTCCCTGATAGCTTTGCATGGAGGCGGCTTTATACGGAACAGAAACGTTGTTTGCGTTGACTTCAATAACTCTGCCTCCTCCAGCTTCTTGAGCAGCCTCCCTCATATGTGGACATTCCCCTGGGAGTCTTGAGGGGTAGGACATAGAAACCTCCCTACGCAATGTAGCACCAGATTTGTTAGCACCAACTGGACTTTCATACCTAACTGACGTAGATGGACGTACAATGACGGAGGCCATTGCTGCTTGAGGCTTACCCCTCAACACTGTGTCTGTGTCTCTACAGAACACACTTCCTCTTTCTTGAATCAGATCTCTACCATGCCGTCCATCTGTCATAACATCCCCACTGATAGTGGAGGCCACTGAGGTGACAGCAGCACCGATTCCATGGACTTTGACATCCCTGAGTTCTGGCACCAGCGTGGGAGGCTTCTGTTGCTCTGCTGATGTCTTGGTGCCAGCTGTTGGTAAGCTGACCGGCTGGATGGGTGTGAGGGTTGGGGGTGACAGACGTCCACCATAGCCCGCTTTGTCCCTCTCCTTCTCTCGCTCTACCGTCTCTTTGCGCTCCAAGGACAGCTGTGTGGGTGGATGGTAGACAGGAGCTCGGTACAGAGATGGCATTGCCCTGAGCTGGTGTTGCTGATGCTGATGATGGTTGGAAACAGAGGACAAGGAGGACGACGTGGAGGAAGTGTTGAAGGCGGCAGGACTGTGGCGATCCTTCCTGTCCATGCATGTCAAATGTTGATGAGGGATAAGAATGGCCTGCTGGCTGAGCTGCTCAGTAATTTTCCCTGCTAAACCCTCTCCTCCCTCTGGTTGGTGCTTTATAAGAGGAGGAGGCTTAGAGAGAGAAGCTTTGGAGCTGTAACTAACCAAAGACTGACTTGCCTGGCTTTGCACAGCCGACCCAATGCTGACCCCCACTACTTTGTCATAATAAGAACTTTGCTCCTTGGAGGGATACAGCCTTGGAGGCTCATTCACAACGCTGTTTGAGATTGTGGTGTAGTAGCTGCTTTTTTCTGGCTGGATGACGTGGGGGTGAGCATGACTGGTCTTTGGACTTGAAGAGGCAAGAGCTGGTATCCGGACAGGGAATGCTGGCTCTTTGCTCCTGTCCAGCCCGGGGTCAGAGGGCCGCAGAATCTTAGCAGTGAAAGGCGCAACCTCAATGCTCTCCTTCAGTATTTGACGATTCTCCTCCTTGTATTTAATGGTCCGGTCTGCAGCTTGAAATACTTCCTGAAAATTAAAAATCCACATATTGTCAGAAATCACCAAATTGTATTAAAAATAATTTTATCCAACAACATTAAGGTAGTCAAAACTACAATAAAAGACCCATTCATTAATTCAAACAATTTTTATATTCTACATTTATTATTCTTCGAGCTTTTTTTGTTTTTATCTTCTGAACTTTTCTCGTTAAGTTTATCACCACTTTTAATGGGCCTTTATGTCTGAAGTGAAAGCTATAATATTTTTAAATGTTTAATAGGTACAGTAGTTTAATTTATACATTCTGCCACAACTCATGATCTGGATGTGACCTGAACTGAAAATGAGTTTGAAATTTCTGCTGTACCTGATTGTATTGTAGGTCTTCAGACCTACAATAAATTATTTTCTTCCATTTTTTTAATAAAAATATAGAATGTTAAAATCACAAAATGCTAGATTTATAATGACATTATTAAGCTATTTTAATAGAAAAAATGCTAAATGCTTTTGTTTTTATTCGCATCTGTAAAATCTGTTTACCATCAAAAACATACACAGCATTCAGTGGTGAATGTCCTCACATTGTTACCTTGTGCAGTAACCAAGAAAGCAGTGGTGACTGATGAACAAAACTGTGAATATGTCCTGACGAGGAGCTTTTAACAAATCTTAACTGAAATGTTTAAAGCAATGCTGTGAACATTTCCTCTTGGTGAAACAAGTTCGGCTGATTTGAAGCAATAAGACTAATATGTGTTCTAATCTTTTTTTTTTAAATCATAGCTTTTCCTTTTCACTAGAAAAGCATGTTTTGACATATAACAAAACACGCTTAATAGGAGATTATTTTTACAACAGAACATGAACCAGGTCAAGATAAAATTGCTATTTGAAGAGTTCTGAATACAACATTTTTACTTTTTTAATCCTAAATGCAAAATGTATATTATTAGTATAGTTTTGGTTTAATTACTGCTCTGAGTATGTTGGTCTTGAAGCAAAGGGCCTTATTTGAGTCTGACTACTCCATTTAACTATTATTGCTTACTAACTGACTTGTTATTAGGCCTGTCACGATAAATCAATTAATTGCACGATAAATTAAACCCATCGACCTCATTTTAATTATCGGCTTTATCGTCTCTTCCTGCCTTTTTTCTTCCTGCCTTTCTGAATAAAAAAAGGCTCAACTCCTGTGTCCTCCACTGACCCTCCCTTCCTCATTTCCTTAGTGTAATGTCCTGCGCATACTACACGAGTTGTCGGCCGATTGTCTGCCCATTTTCAAAACCTGAGCCGACAGAAATCCTAGGTACAATGGTTCGATCGGGTTCGATCGTGCCGTGTCAAACAATGGGCACAAAATAATGGCTGCAAGTACAGTTAACTAATTTTAAAATCAGGCATTAATCAATGCCTTGACCTGTGATGCTTGTGGCTAGAGTCAGCATAACTGACTGAATGAAAATCATTATAACCTATTAATGCCACTTTAACTCAGAATAGCTGAACACTTACCGGGTTTATCAACTGCGGTAGCAATTTGGCTTCAACTCCTCTCCTTGTCATTTCTATATTCTTTGCACAAAATGTTGAATGAACATTAATGTTGTTTCCACATATCTCCAATGTCCGCTGGACTTCGGGTTGCGTCTAAATCACACTGCAGGATGATCGGTTACAAAATCACCAGCAATAGTTGCCCGATCTTAGATCGGGCAACGATCTAAGATTGTCATAAGGGGAAAATAGGGACAAAAAAACCTGTAGTGCGAACTACTGCATTAGTCGGATGTGTCCATCTTCACTATTTAAATCTAGTGATTACTGAAGGACAATATAGTATACAGACTTTATAATATGTACTCTTTTGGTTGAATGCAGTATTTATTTCCACTTTGGCTTTAGTTTTTATTCAAGTACGTTTTTTGTTCATTTTATTTTCATTTTTGGTCGTTTTGTTTATTTAGTTTACCAGTTCCAATGTTATGTGTTCTTTTAAAAATAAAGTGTATATCTATGGCAGGAAATCACATGCATTATTACGTCTTTTATTAAATTGATGTCAAAAGGTCTTGAAACAATATTATTGTTTATTGCAATAATCTTTTAGACAATTAATCGCTTGGCAAAATTTGTTATGACAGGCCTAGTTGTTATAAGTTCAAATGGCTAAAGCAGTGGTCCCCAAACTACGGCCCCCACAATTGGGCCGGCCCCCTGAACAATACCAGAGAGCATTTAATTTTTTTTTCATATACCGTATTTTCCAGACTACAAGCCGTTTATACCATATTTTCCGCACTATAAGGCGCACCTTCAATGAATGGCCTATTTTAAAACTTTTTTCATATATAAGGCGCATAGAATAGACGCCATAGTATGTTGCCACCAGTCCCGGTATATTGATTTGTTCCGTTCACTACAAATATGGATGTCTAATAATAAAAAAATTGGTCCGAGTTATTTATATAGCATCTGCACTAGTCATTGTTTCACTCACGGTTTTGGTGTTGCGAAATT